>JAOTQJ010138095.1:0-40523 GCA_025642045.1 Solanum sejunctum | reverse complement strand
ATTTTGATCCAAGGGCTACAATTCTTGGCCTAGAAACTTCTCCTAAAATATCTAGATATTTCTTACTAAATATCTTGAATACTTACAAGGCAAGAGAACTCTAGCCTAGCCTAGATTGTTCTAGAAGCCTCCAGGGTGTGCTTGCAAACTCCAAACAATTCTAAGGAATTCTAGAGAATTCAAGGGCGTTCTAGCCCATTCCGAACAATGTCTGAGGCAATTTTGGGGCAGATTTTGTGCTGTGCGTAACACTAAGCTAAGGTTATCCTTCAAGGTTCTTCTTCAATCTTAAAGTCTCCAACTCCAATCTTCACCAAGTTCATCTCTAAGCTAAGGTATGTAGGTTCTAGCCATTGGGTTCTTCCACCCATGGTGTCCTAATCTCCTTTTTACTCAATTTACATTATTTAAAGTTAATTTTACATGTGGGTCTTGGATATTAAGAAATTTACTACACAGTGATTTGAGTTCATGAAAGTATGATTGTTTAGCATATTTTGAGCTCTAAATTTTGGATCTAATATTTTATTTGATGAGTGGTTTTGATGCGAATGTTTGAGGGGTACTGCAAGGTATTGTGTAATGGTTTTATAACAAATTTTCTTGTATGATTTCATCTCTAAATTGCATGGAGTTTTACCACCGTTACACAATCCCTAAGTGTTTGATAAAATGTCCGGCTAGGATTTCTTGTGGAATTGAAGGTCCAAAGAATGAGATATAATATGACAGATGTTACGATGATGAAATGAGCTTATGGATATGATAATTCTATATAAAGTGTTGCATTAGACCATACCCAATCTAGGTGACTAAGATCACTAATGACCAAGGTAGGGGTTTGTACACATTAATCGAGGTTAGGTTTGTACTCTTCAATCGAGGTAGGGGTTTGTACTCATCAACTGAGGTAGGGGTTTGTTCTCAACAACTGAGATGGGGTTTGTACTCATCAAACCATATGAGGGGTTTGTACTTTGCCACTAGGATAATAAGGTGTGATTATCATCAACCATGTGGGGGGTTTGTACCGGACCACCAGAGTGATGGAGTGAGATTATCATCAAGCGACCAAGGGGTTTATACTTTGGAAATCTAATTTGGTCTATTCTTCACAAATGATATCCTATATGAGCATGAGTTAGTTAAGCATCTTTTATTGGAGCATTGAGCGTACATGCCATATTATTATATGATGTCTATTTCCTGTTGTTATACATTTTGATTATGATGCGTATCTCCTGTTCCATTGCATCCTACATACTTAGTTTATTCAAATGTACCAATTCATACTCTTGCCTACATGATATCACCATGGAGGAACCAGTGCCCAAGTTGATCATCCTCCTCCTCCACGTGGCTAGTCGGTGATATTCAAGCAAAGATGGTTAGTCCTCCATTTAGGGGACCTAGGTCTATGTTCTATTACCTTGTATTGAGACACTTTATGTTATGTTCTATTTAACTGTCAGGGTGACCTCGGTTGCTTTTTATTGGCCCATACTTTTATCTATGTATTAGAGGTTTTTGTTGGACATATTAAGTATCTATGATATGAGTTTGATTCTTGTCTCTGGGTTATGATGTTTTGCAAGATATCCCTTAGGCCCTTCACCCCATTCTTACGTTATGTATCTTATATGCTTCTACGACCACTGACATGTAATGATAAGTTAAGAGGCTTGTTTGGGGTCCCTTCGGGTTGCCCATTCACTGTGTCACATCTAGGCCCTAGGCTTCGGTCGTGACAAACTTGATATCAGAGCACTAGTGTGATAGATCCTCAAATTCTAACACACCATATCGATTAGAGTCCTATTCATGGTTGTGATGCACACCATGACTACGAATAGGAGGCTACGGGGCATCTTAGGAAATGTTTTCCTTCTTCATGTCCTAAGTTGTGCTATAGAGTTGTAGTAAGTTCCCTCCCCCCTAATGGTTGTCATTTGCTATGCTAGATCATACCAAATACTAGAGGAAGATAGGCCAAAACTCCCAAGGAGCAACCCATCAATGGTGAGCTTCGAGATGCTCTTACTATGCTTGCCAAATTGATGGCCAGTCAAGTCAACCAAGGGGCCCAAGCCCCTAATGCTACTACCCAGGAGCTAGGGTAAGATACTTCATGAGGATGAATTCTCTGGTTTCCCATGGGTTGAAGGTGGATGAAGTTCCATAAGAGTTCATTGATGAGGTCTACAAAAACTTGAATATCATGAGTATTGAGCAGAATGAAAAGGTGGAGTTGGCGGCTGACCAACTCAAAGGGGGAGCTCAAATATGGTATGATCAATGGAAGGGTGAGAAGGTGGTTGGTAATATGGTGCTTTGGGAGGGTTCAAATTGGCCATCCTTATTTGTTTTTATATATTGAGCTTGATGAAGCAAAGTTTGTAGAGTTAATGAACTTGAAACAAGGTGCTATGAGTGTAAGAGAGTATTCCCTCAAATTTAATTAACTTTCATTGTATGCTCCTCACTTGGTAGCCTATCCTAGATCAAGGATGAATGAATTTGTGATGGGGGTCTCTGACTTGGTGAGTGAAGAATGTTGGTCTGCCATCCTTATTTGGTTTTTACATAATGAGCTTGATGAAGCAAAATTTGTAGAGTTAATGAACTTGAAACAAGGTGCTATGAGTGTAAGAGAGTATTCCCTCAAATTTAATTAACTTTCATTATATGTTCCTCACTTGGTAGCCTATCCTAGATCAAGGATGAATGAATTTGTGATGGGGGTCTCTGACTTAGTGAGTGAAGAATGTTGGTCTGCTTTACTAATTATTGACATGGACTTGTCGCGGTTGATGACATATGATGAGTAAATAGAGGAGGAAAAGTTAAGGAAGAGGAGGCGTCATGAGGCTAAGAGGGCCCATTTTGAAGGTAAGTTCCAAAAGGGTGCTAGCTTTTGTCAAGGCCAAGGGCCTTCTCATACTACTAATAAGGGGTTTTCCAACTTTCCTAGGCCACAAGGTGTTGGTGGTGTGACTCCTATTGATATGTGTCCTATATGTGGAAGGAATCATAAAGGCCAATGTTTGAAGGATTCTAATGCATGTTTTGGTTCTTGAGCACAAGAAGGTAGATTGTCCAAGAAACCATAGCAAAGTTTGGGGTACAAATATGGTTCCATTGGATGGAGTTGGTCAACAAGGTAGTGCCCCAAGTCACAACAAGTTTTATGCTCTACAAGGGAAGCAAGGGGTTGGTGAGGTCCCCGATGTTGTTACCGGCATATTGAAAAGCTCCGACTTTGATGTGTATACTTTGATTGATCTGGGTGCCACTCTTTCGTTTGTTACCTCTTTTGTTGCTAAAATGTTCCATGATCCTCTCGAGTTGTTGCATGAGTCATATGAAGTGTCTACTTCTATTGGTGCCACTGTTGTTACTAGGAAAGATTATAGGAGTTGTCCTATTTGTATTTTGCATAAGTTGTTGCCTTGTGATCTTGTTGAATTAGACATGGTAGATTTTGATGTCATACTTGGGATAGATTGGTTGCATGCTTACTATGCTTCTATTGATTGTAGAATTCTTAGGGTCAAGTTTTAGTTCCCTAATAAACCCATCCTTGAATTGGAAAGTCAAGATATGGGGGTCAAGGATAGATTCATTTCATTCATTAAATCCCACAAGTTGATTTCTAGGGGGTGTTTGTATCATCTTGTGAGGGTTAAAGATGTGGAGTCCAAAGTCGCTTCCATTAAGTCGGTTCCCATTGTAAATGATTTTCTTGATGTCTTCCCAAATGACCTTCCTAGTGTCCCTCCCAAAAGGAGATATAATTTGGCATAACTCTCCTTCCGGATGCCCAAGCTATCTCCATTCCCCCTTACCGTATGGCTCAGGCGGAGTTAAAGGAGTTAAAGGAATAATTGAAAGATTTGTTGGAAAAAGGATTTATAAGACCTAGTCAATCACCTTGGGGTGCTCCGATGTTGTTTGTGAAAAAGAGGATATGTCGCTTAGAATATGCATTGACAATCGACAACTCAATAGGGTCACCATCAAGAATTGGTATTATCTTCTAAGAATTGATGACTTATTTGACCAATTCCAAGGGGCTAGCTTTTTCTCTAAGAATGATCTCTGGTCTAGGTATCATCAAGTGAGGGTGAGGGAGTGTGATATTTCCAAGATGGCTTTCTGGACAAGATATGGAGATTATGAGTTTGTTGTGATGTCATTTGGGTTGACTAATGCAGCGGCAATCTTCATGGAATTAATAGAGAGGATCTTCAAACCTTACCTTGATTCTGTTGTTGCGGCCTTCATTGATGATATATTGATCTATTCTCACAGTAGAGAGGAGCACATGGGTCATTTGACGGTGGAGTTGCAAAGATTGACGGAGGAGAAATTCTATGCTAAATATGATAAATCTGAATTTTGGTTGAAGGAGGTTGTAATCTTGGGTCATGTCGTGTTGGGGGATGGTATAAAAGTGGATCATAAGAAAACTGATGTGATTAGGAATTGGCCTAGACCATTGACCCCATCGAATATTAGAAGCTTCTTGGTCCTTGCGAGTTACTATAGAAGATTTGTGAATGGGTTCTCCTCTATTGCTTCCCTATGACCAAATTGACTCAAAAGAAGGTTAAGTTTGTGTGGACTGATGAATATGAGAGGAGCTTCCAAACATTCAAATACAAGCTTGTGTCTGCTCCTATATTGTCACTACTAGATGGGCTTGAGGGTTTTGTTATGTGTTGTGATGCATCTAGAGTTGGTTTGGGTTGTGTGCTAATGTAAAATTGTAAGTTCATAGCTTATACTTCTAGACAACTCAAAGTGTATGAAAAGAATTACCCTATACATGATCTAGAGCTAGCCATCGTTGTGTTTGCATTAAAGATTTGGCGTCAGTATTTGTATGGGGTGCATGTGGATGTATTCACTGATCATAAGAGCCTTCAATAAGTATTCACTCAAAACGATCTTAACTTGAGACAAAGAAGGTGGCTAGAACTTCTTAAGGACTATGACATGAGTGTGCATTACCATCCGAGTAACGCGAATATGGTGGTAGATGCTTTGAGTCGGGTGTCCATGGGTAGCCTAGCTCTTTTTAATGGTGGTGATAGGGAAATGGCTAGGGAGGTGCATAGATTTGCTAGGTTGGGGTTAGGTTGAAGAAGTAGATGATAGTGTAGTTGTTGTTGATGGTTCCAAATCTTCTTTGGTGGATAAGGTGATAGCAAAACAAGATCTTGATTCCTCCTTGCTTGAATTAAAGGCCTTGGTAAAAGAGGGCAAAGTAGAGGTTTTCTCCCAAGGGGGAGATGGGCCTTTTAGATACCAAAGTAGGTTGTATGTGCCTTGTGTTGATGGTTTGAGAGAGAAGATTCTTGATGAGGCCCATAATTCTCCTTATTCTATTCACCCCGATTCCACCAAAATGTATAGAGACTTATGGGATGTGTATTGGGGGGAGGAATGAAGAGGAACATTGCCAAATTTGTTTTTTGGTTGCCATAGTTGTCAATAAGTCAAAGTCAAACATCAAAGGTCGGGTGGCCTAACCCAAGACATAGAGATTCCTACTTGGAAATGGGAGGTGATTAATATGGATTTTGTGGTTGGGTTGCCCAAGATAACAAACGGTTTTGATTCCATTTGGTTTATGGTTAATAGGATGATGAAATCGGCTCACTTTCTACCGATTATGACCACATATGAGGCTGAAGAAGTATGCAAGGTTATATGTCCACGAGTTAGTAAGGTTGCATGGGCTGCCTTTGTCCATCATTATGATCATGGTTCACAATTCACTTCACATTTTTTGAGGTCTTTTCAAAGGAGTCTTGGGACAAAAGTTCACCTTAGTATGACTTTTTATCACTAAATGGATGGCCAAGCCAAGAGGACCATTCAAACACTTGAGGATATGCTAAGGGCTTATATATTGGAGTTGAGTGGTAGTTGGGATGACTATCTTCCTTTGAATGAGTTTACATATAACAATAGCTACCACTTTAGTATCGGTATGGCTCCTTTGGAGGCTCTTGAGAAGGTTAAGATGATTAGGGAAAGGTTGAGAATAGCCCAAAGTTGTCAAAAATCCTATGCCGATATGAGGAAAAGAGATCAAAGATTCAAAGTGGGGGATTGGGTCTATTTGAAAGTTTCACTAATCAATTTGGTAAAAAGGGAAAGTTAAGTCCATGGTCTGTTGGTCCTTATGAGGTTGTAAGGAGGGTTGGGAAGGTAGCTATGAATTGAAGTTGCCTAGTAAAATGAATTTGGTTCACCTAGTGTACCGTGTCTCTATGTTGAGAAAATATGTTGGTGACCGTAATACTATTATGCATCTTGATGTTGTGGGCATTGCTGACGATAACTTGACTTATGAGGAGGTCTCAGTTCAGATTTTAGATAGGCTAGTGAAGAGATTGAGGAACAAGGATGTTGCTTTTGTTAAGGTCCTTTGGAGGAACCAACAAATCAAAAGTGCTACTTGGGAGGCCGAAGCGAACAAGCAAAGGAGATATCCTTATCTTTTCCACCCCACTCAAGCCAAAGGTACTAATTCTAAGCCCCTATGTGATTTCAAGACTTCTATTCCAGCCCCTATGTCATTCATATGCGTTCATGTTTAAGTTGGCATGTTTATGATGATTTTACACTTATGTTGAGATTTTGAAATTGGTGTTTGAAAGATAATGTTGCATTCTTATTAGAGTTGATTTGTTTAATAACATACTTATCTTGTACATCTTTTTTACATTAGGGGACGAATTCTCCCAAGGGGGAGGTATTGAAAATACCCCAAAAAGTACCCAAAAATGTGCCTCAAAATGCCTGAAATCTAAAATTCATATATCTCAAAATTCATGCACGATATCAAAAATCTGAATCCATATTCTTGTTCAGGGGGGCAAAATTAGGGGGAAAGGGTCTAACCCCAATTTTAGAACAGACAATTAGCAATTTCAATTTTCATAATTTTCTTTATCCAGAATCGATCCGCGATAGCACCACGACGCACATCTATCATGGACATGTGTTAATTTAACCTCTGCGATAAGTCTGCATTGCGAAACAGATGCGGACATATATATTTTGTTGCCAGTGATTTCTATCTTAGTCCAAGGCTTTTGGGTGTTAGGCCCAAGTGTTTCCAAATGTGTTTTTACCTATCCTTAGCCTTATTTCACCCTCATATCATCCTAAACATTCCCCAATACTCATTCAAACACTTAGCCGTATTTTCACTCCCAAATTCAAGCAATATTTTCGCTCCCAAAATTCAAAGTCCCAAACCCTCATCCTAAGCTAAGGTTTACCTTGAAATTTCTTCTTCAAGCTTCAAGTCTCCATCTCTAATCATCACCGAGTTCATCTCTAAGCTAAGGTATGTGGTTTTTAGCCATTGGGTTCTTCCACCCATGGTGCCATAATCTCCTTTTTACTCAATTTACATTATTTAAAGTTGATTTTACATATGGGTCTAGGATATTAAGAAATTAACTACACTGAGATTTGAGTTCATGAAAGTATGGTCGTTTAACATGTTTTGAGCTCTAATGTTGAAACTATTGTTGTATTTGATGAGGGGTTTTGATGTGAATGTCTTGGGGGTATTGCAAGGTGTTGATTGTTTATTTTACAATCGATTTTCTTGCATAATTTCATCACCTAAATGCATGGCCTTTTACCCCCATTACACACTCCCCAAGTGTTTGATAAAATGTCCTGCTAGTGTTTTGTAACACACCACATTTTACATGTACTAATGTTGTGTGAATGAATCATGATATGGTTTGGTTAAATTAGCGTCAATTCTTTAAAGTGCTCGAATCTCGTATTAATGGGCTATATGGACGTCTAACGCTTAAGAGGATCGAGTGTATATGTGTTTTGTGTTAAATTGAGGATATCACAGCCCTAAAGAAAGTCAGAGAGTTAAGGTGTTTGTATGAATTAATAATCTAGTAGGTGAGTCACCTACTTAGCTTAAATTTGCAAGCTAAATGGAGATGAGTCCCGACGTCAGATTTGTCCATGTCCGATTACGAATAAAATCCATTTTAAGGGTGTAATTTTAGCCCATGTTTTAGTATCACAAATAGACCTTATTTTCAGTCCAAGAAGAATGTAAGAGCCCAATTGTAACACAAACCACTTGGCTATTTGGGCCAAAAAAACAACTAAGAAGAAAGCTGGAAATTGGCAGCCAAGGTCTATCAGATTTGACGTTCATTTAGGCCCAATTTTAGGGAACTAGCTACTGAATAATCAGCCTAATTATATGTCATATTATTTGGTCAAAAGGTCAATAGAAATTCGTCCAATTAGATTTCTAAAAGGGGTCGAAACAACTCACCAATAATTCTCCACTTACAAAAAACAAATCAGCTTCTCTCTAAGTTTTCTCTCAACATTTCTTGACCTTGAGCAGATGCCAAAAGGATTTTTAGGGTTATTAAGGAGGATCTCAACTTTGAAGGTAAAGGTAAGTGATTATAGTTATGTTTTTAGTAAGGTTTCTTCATGAAAATCAAGAAGTATATGACAGTATGTTATGCTGGAAATTCTGGACAACATGTTTTCAGAAAATTACTGCACACTTGCCTTTTGTTTTAGTGACTTTTGTATGGTTTGTGGGCTATATTATGAAGTGAATTTGATGTTCTTAACATGGTTTGAGTTATAGATATTACCATAAGGTTGATGCCTGATTTTGGTTTTATTTAAATAATGACTTTTATTGTGCTATCTTAAGTGTAATGTTGATTAGAATTTGTGGGCTGTTGGATGGAAGGCTATTGACTCATGTCCTTCAGGACTTCTTAAGTGATGATATAAGACTGTATTATCACTGTTCGTTTGTGTAAATGTTTTTTGAATAGTTTGGTTAGAGTTGGAACAGGTTTGGAATTGTCGACGTTGAAATGTTGCGAAGGGGGGTAACGTTATGCTATCCATTTGTAGGTTGTGTAGGATTGTTATATATTATGCTTTGTGGGCTATTGTAAGGCTGTTAAGGGTCTAAAATGAGTTGTATATGATGTGTACATAAGAATGGTTGCCAACAAATACGATTATAAGTGACAAGATTGAAGGAATGCCTTTGGGGCAATAGTTATAAGCTTGTTGTCCAGATGTTAAATTTTATGATATTGGACTGCCTAGAATTGTTGCATTGCTACTAATACTAGTCTTATTGCCTAATATGTTGTAGATAAATATTTGAGGGAAAAGCAGCCACTCTAAGGTAGTAACGAAGTCATACAATGAGGTATGTAAGGCTACTTGATTTCGTATCATTTGGCATGTAACGTAAAGTCCTCCTTGGTAGATAAAGGTAGTTGCCAACTTCGACACAACTATGAAACATGTATCCATTTTATTTCACATGTTCATAGGCTTTTTTACATTGTCACTTTCAAAGCAGCATATATATGTGATTACCAAGTTACATGAGTTCTTCTTGCTAAATAAAGTTCATGAGTAGTTTCACCTGATACGCATTTCATTATGTATGTAACATGCTCTCTTCATTGTCATATTGTTTTGTATGATTATATATACGTCATATGTTGTATATATAGCCCTAAAGCTCTAATATTTTGACCACCAAAAGAATCCTCTCAAAAGCAATTGAAAGATAAAGTATATTGCTTTGATGGGTGGTAGCTCGAGGGGTGGAAGAATCACCTAGTCAGGGACGATCCTATCACAGGTAGTAGCCCGAGGGTTTAAGGAAGCACCTAGCCAGGGATGATCCCGATATAGTTTAACCACTAATCAGCTGATCATTTGCATTACATGATGTGCACAAATTATACAGTAAAGGTAAAGTAATATAAAGAACATAAAGTATAGGATTCCAAAGTATATCCAAAGGTGGTCTCTTATTCCACACCAGTGCATAGTTTCATGTGAAGTTGTTACTTCATATATAGTATTTCATGCCTTACATACTCAGTACATTATCTGGTACTGACGTCCATTATAGGGACCCTGCATTTCATGCTGCAAGTATAGGTGCTAGTAGATCTCCCCAGTAGAGTCCAGGACATCCAGCTGCTGTTACCAAGCTCCAGGTTGTTTTGGAGCTTTGTGTGTGTCTAAAACTTATATGTTTTTATTGTATAGTTAATCGAGGCGAGTCTTGTGCCAACCCTTATCAGATACTTTTTTTTATCTAGAGGCTTTGTAGACTATGTAAATTAATGTGTTGTCATGTCTCCTACTTTCGACACCATGGCCCCAATGGCCTAGTCACATGCATTTCTTTTTGGCTTGTATCACTGTTTACTTGCATAAAGGCATGTAAATATAGAAATCCTTTATAAAATATATAGAAACTGCATAGATATAGGCTGGTTCTCTGAAGCCTTATCAGCAATAGGTGTCGGTCCTACCTACCAGGACTTAGGGTGTGACAGAAGTGGTATCAAAGCGGGTCATCCTAGGGTGTCTACAAAGTCGTATCAATGTAGTCTTGTTTATCGATGTGTTGTGCACCACATTTATAAGCAGGAGGCTACGTGGCATTTAGGAGTTGTTACTTTCCTTTCATTCTTTAGATCATGCCATAGAGCTAGGTGAATTATGTCTAACTCCTAAATTATTTTGTACAGCGAACAAGTATGCCAGAAACCAAGAAGAACAAAGGTAAAGGAAAGGCAGTAGAAGTGGTGGATGGTTCGGCCAGTCATGTAAGACAATGAAATAAGGTTCAATACAAGTCTCTCTCCCAGACATCTCTAACCCCTCTAGATCCTGATGAACCCAGGAATAGTGAAATTATGCCAAAACCATCTATCGATGCTACAATGTAGGATTTAACAAATGCAGTTCAACTATTGACTCATATAGTTGCTGGACAAGGCCAAAGACAGGAAGGTCTAGTTATAGGTATAGGTGTTGCAAATAGGGCAGCTGGTATGAGGATACGGGACTTCCTTAATTTGGACCCTCCAACTTTCACTGGGTCTGATCCTATTGAAGATCCCAAAGACTTTATTGATCAGATTCTGTGCACTTTAGATGTTATGCATGTGACTAGTAAAGAAGTTGTTGAGAATATAGGTTGAAGAGTGTGTCTATATTGTGGTATGAATATTGGAAGCAATCCAAAGATATAGATGCTCCCCCAAACACTTGGAAGGAGTTTAAAGAGGCATTTTTTGACCATTAGTTGCCATTAGAGATCTGAGAGGCCCATGCAGATCAGTTATTGAATCTCCCCCAGGGTAATATGAGCATGAGGGAGTATAGTCTCCAATTTATTTCCCTATCCAGGTATGCTCCTAATGTAGTTACTACTATGGTAGACAGAGTTCATCGATATGTGGATAGATTGGATATGTATCTGTTCAAAGATTGTACTATTGCTTTATTGAATAAAGACATGCGAGAATGCAAGCTTTTGCACAAAAATTAGAGGATCGAAGGCAAAGGAGAAGGACACAGGAGTTAAAATGGGAGCAATCTAAGAGGACTAGGTCTTCAGGGTAGTTTACACCATCCCAAGGTGAGATTAGGCCTCGGTTTTCTAATAGACTGTCTAGACCATCATTCTCCTATTCTATAGCCATTGTTCCACCACAACTTTAAAGGTCTAGAAGTAATTAGTTTGGTCAATGAGGTGAGAGACAAGGTACACAGATAGCAGGAGGATTGGTAGGTCATCCAATGACTCCTAGGTAGCCTTGTAAACATGGTAGAAGAAGTCATCCGGGTACATATTATGTTGGGACAGATGTTTGTTATTGGTGTGGTGTGCTAGGACATATGATGAGAGATTGCCCAAGAAGGCATATGGGTGATATAGTACAATCTATTGGGTTAGCTGTTGCATCATCATTGAGAGTTCCTCCATTAGGTAGGTGTCAACAAGCACCTATGGGTAGTGGTAGAGGTGTTAGAGGAGCAACTAGCTCTAGCAGGGTCCAAAATCAAACTTATGCTCTGGGGTGTTGGCAAAATTTGGAAGATACACCCAATGTGGTCACAAGTACATTGTCCATCTTTTCACATAATATATATGCATTAATTGACCCTGGTTCTACACTATCATACATTACTCCACTAGATGTTGGGAAGCTTAAGAGAACACCTAAATTATTGAGTAAACCATTTGAAGTGTCTACACCAACCGGTGAATCTATTATGGCTAGTAGGGTTTATTATGGCTATGTAGTAACTGTTTGTGACCATGACATATTTGCTGACCTTATTGAGTTAGAAATGGTGGAATTTGATGTTATAAAGGGTATGGATTGGTTATCTTCCTGCTATGCTACCATGGATTGCCGAACTAAGAAAGTGTACTTCCACTTGCCAAATGAGGCAGTTTTTGAATGGGAAGGCAATGTTGGGGCACCAAAGGAGAAGTTTATCTCTTATCTTATGGACAGAAAGATGATATCTAAGGGCTATATATGTCATTTAGTTAGAGTATGGTGTATGGAGGCAGAATCGCCAACTCTTCAATCAGTTCCAATTGTGAATGAATTTGTTGATGTGTTCCCTGATGAACTTCCAGGCTTACCTCCTGAATGAGAAATAGATTTTGGTATTGACTTACTTTCATGCATTCAACCTATTTCTATCCCTCCATATAAAATGGCCCCGGCAGAGTTGCACGAATTAAAAGAGCAATTGAAAGACTTATCGTTGAAGGGTTTTATAAGACCTAGTGTGTATCCCTAGGTTGAACCAGTGTTATTTGTACGCAAAAAGGATGGCATCTTGAGAATGTGTATAGACTATCGACAATCGAATAGGGTGACAATTAAGAATAAATACCCCCTTCCCAGGATTGATGATTTATTAGATCAGTTACAAGGTGCCGAATGCTTTTCAAAAATTGATCTGAGATCGGGGTATCACCAATTGAGGGTGAAAGAGGAAGATATACCTAAGACTCCTTTCATAACATGGTATGGTCACTTTGAATTTCTTGTTATGTCGTTTAGGCTAACGAATGCACCAACAGTTTTTATGGATCTGATGAATAGGGTATTTAAGCCATTCTTGGATGTGTTCGTGATAGTATTTATCGATGACATTTTGCTGTACTCAAGGTCAAAAGAAGACCATGAAAATCACTTATGACAAGTGTTACATGTTCTTCGTGATCGACAGTTGTATGCTAAGTTTTCTAAATGTGAATTTTGGCTAAAATCAGTGGCATTCTATGGTCATATTATGTCTGAGGAGGGAATAAGAGTTGATTCACAAAAGATATATGCTGTGAAAGATTGGCCAACGTCAATGATGCCCACAGAAGTTCGGAGCTTCCTAGGTTTGGCAGGTTATTACAAAAGGTTTGTTGAAGGTTTTTCTTCCATTTCTGCATCTCTGACAAAGTCGACACATAAGGCATCCAAGTTCCAATGGAATGATGCATATGAAAGGAGCTTCCAGGAACTAAAAAATAAGCTAACTTCTACACCTGTGCTAGTACTTCCAGAAGGCACCGAAGGGTATGCAGTATATTATGATACTCCAGGAGTTAGCTTAGGGTGTGTGTCGACATAACATGGTAGGGTAATTGCTTATGTATCTATACAACTATGACCACATAAGAAGCATTACCCAACTCATGATCTTGAACTAGCAGTGATTGTATTTGCTTTGAAAATATGGTGCCACTATTTGTATAGGGTTCACGTTGATATATATACTGATCATAACCTGTAATACATTTTTAAGCAGAAGGATCTAAATTTGAGATAGCGGAGATAGCTAGAACTAATAAAGGATTACAACATCTAAGGAAGGTAAATGTGGTAGCTGATGCTCTAAGTTGTAAGGCAGTTATGACTACTAGTGATCAGGCCATGGTTAGTCAAGGGGTGGCTAAGGATGTACATCAACTAGCCACTTTGGGGGTTCACCTTTTTGAAACTCCAAGGGAAGGGGTTAATGCAGCGACGTCTTTAGTAGTAATGGAGGTGAAAGAAAAATAGTTTGAGGATCCTGTTCCACAATAGCTTAAGGAAAAGGTGAGTCAGAGTATGATAAAGGGCTTTGACCTTACACAAAATGGAGTACTTTACTGTCAAAATAGATTATGTGTGCCTAGTATTAACGGGTTAAGAAAGAGGATAATGGAAGAAGCCCACCATTCCCGATATTCCATCTATCTAGGATCGACTAACATATACCATGACCTAAAGGGAGTGTTTTGGTAGGAAGGTATGAAAAAGGACTATGAAAAATTTGTGGCTCAATGTCCAAATTGTCAACAAGTGAAGGTAGAACACCAAAAGCTAGGAGGTTATATACAGTGTATAAAACCTCCAACCTAGAAATGGGATATGATCAATAGGAACTTTGTTATCGGTTTGCTTCGCTCATTATAGAAGTTTTACTCCACATGGGTAATAGTTGATAGACCCACAAACTCAGCACACTTCCTACCTGTCAAGAGTGATTATGCATTGGAGGAGTATGCCAAGAAATACCTCAGAGAGATAGTCAGGCTACATGGAGTCCTAATCTCCATTATATCTGATCAAGGGGCTCAATTCACTACAAAGTTTTGGAAGTCTTTCAAAAGGAGTTTAGAAACACAAGTAAATTTGAGTACAGCATTCCACCCTCAAGATGACAGTCAAGCAGAACGCACCATTCATACATTTGAAGATATGTTGTGATCTTTGTGCATTGGACATTAAAGGCAGCTGGGTGGACCATTTGCCACTTATTGAGTTTGCCTACAATAATAGCTATCATTTAAGTATAAAGATGGCACCTTATGAAGCTTTGTATGGAAGAAAATTGTAGGTCACTGATTGGATGGTTTGAGGTGGATGAAACCACCTTGCTTAGGCCAGATTTAGTATACCAAGCCATAGAAACAGTTAAGGTAATATAGCAGCGGGTAGAAACAGCCCAAAGTCGTCACAAATCATATGTGAATGCTAGGAGAAGAGAGCTGGAATTTTTAGTAGGGGATTGGGTATTTTAAAGGTTTTTCCAATGAAAGGGGTTATGAGGTTTGGTAAGAAAGGAAAACTAAGCCCACGTTACTTAGGGCCATATAAAATTATTAAGAATACCGGGCAGGTTGCATATCAGCTAGAGCTACCCCAAGAGCTTTCATTGGTTCATCTAGTTTTTCATGTCTAAATGCTTTGGAAATGCATAGGTGACCCATATTGTATCACTCCTATTAAGGATGTGTAGGTTACAAAAGATCTCACTTATGAAGAGGTATCTGTTGCTATTCTGGATTGTCAAGTTAGGAAGTTGAGGAATAAAGAAATAGCTTTAGTGAAGATACTTTGGAGAAATCAACAACTAGAAGAGGTAACCTGGGAGGCCGAGGACGCGATAAAGTCAAAATACTCTCACTTATTTGAAGCCAAAGAGGATGCTCATCACGTGAAATTGGAAAACTAATAGGTACGTGTGATTGAATACTTAGTTTGTTGTCAAAGGTTTGTTTAAATAAAGGTTTATACATGGTTAAGCTACCCAAATGTGCAAACATTCGAGGTCAAATGTTCCTAAGGGGGGAGGATGTAACACCCCATATTTTACATGTACTAATGCTGTGTGAATGAATCATAATATGGTTTGGTCAAATTGGCATCAATTCTTGAAAGTGCTTGTAACGCTTAAGAGGGTCGAGTGTATATATGTTTTGTGTTAAATTGAGGATTTCACAGCCCTAAAGAAAGTAACAAAATTAAGGTGTTTGTATGAATTATTAATCTAGTAGGTGAGTCGCTTACTTGCTTAGCTTAAATTTACAAGCTAAATGGGGATGAAGCCCGACGTCGAATTCGCCCATGTCCGATTAAGAACAAAATCCATTTTAAGGGTGTAAGTTTAGCTCATGTTTTAGCATGACAATTGGACCTTATTTTTAGTCCAATAAGAATGTAAGAAGGGACCAAGTGTAACACAAACAACTTGGCTATTTGGGCCAAAAAACCAACTAAGAAGAAAGTTGGAAATTGGTAGGCAAGGTCCATCAGATTCGATGCCCATTTGGGCCCAATTTTGGGGAACTATCAACTTAATAATCAGCCTTTATATGTGATATTAGTTTGTTATGAGTTCAATAGAAATTCGGCCAAATAGCTTTGTAAAAGGGGTCAAAACAGTTCCCCAATAAATCTCCACTGACACAGAAAAAAATCAGCTTTACTCTCTAAGTTTTCTCTAAATGTTTCTTGACCTTGAGCAGCAGCCGAAAGGATCTTTTAGGGTTCTTAAGGAGGATATCAACTTTGAAGATAAATATAAGTGATTATAGTTATGTTTTTAGTAAGGTTTCTTCATGAAAATCAAGAAGTATATGATAGTATATTATGCTGAAAATTTTGGACAGCATGTGTTCAGAAAATTACTGCACACTTGCCTTTTGTTTTAGTGACTTTTATATGGTTTGTGGGCTATATTATGAAGATAATTTGATGTTCGTAACATGGTTTGAGTTATAGATATTACGCTAAGGTTGATACCCTAATTGTGGTTTCATTTAAATAATGAGTTTTATTGTGCTATCTTAAGTGTAATGTTGATTCGAATTTGTGGGCTGTTGGATGGAAGGCTATTGACTCACGTACTTCATGACTTCTTGGGTGATGTTTTAAGACTGTATTATTACCATTGGTATGTGTAAATGTTGTTGGAACAGTTTGGTTAGAGTTAGAACAGGTTTGGAATTGTCGACGTCGAAATGTAGCAAAGGGGGTAACATTATGCTGTCCATTTGTAGGTTGTGTAGGATTGTTATGTGTTATGCTTTGTGGGCTATTGTATGGCTGTTAAGGGTCTGAAATGAGTTGCATATGATGTGTACATAAGAATAGTTGCCAACAAATACGATTATAAGTGACAAGATTAAAGGAATGTCTTTGGGGCGATAGTTATAAGCTTGCTATCCGGATGTTAGCTTTTATGATATTGGACTACCTAGAAGTATTGTGTTGCTGCTAATACTAGTCTTATTGCCTAATATGATATAGATAAATATTTGAGGTAAAATCAGCTACTCCAAGGTAGTAACGAGGTCATGCAATGAGATATGTAAGGCTACTTGATTTTGTATCATTTGGCATGAAACATAGAGTCCTCCTTGGTAGATAAAGGTATTTGCCAACTTTGATACAACTATTAATCGTGTATCCATTTTTTTCACATATTCATATGCTCCTGTATATTGACACTTTCAAATCATCATATACACATGAATACCAAGTTATATGAGTTCTTGTTGCTAAATAAAGTTCACAAGTTATTTCACCTCATACGCATTTCATTACGTATGTAACATGCTCTCTTCATTGTAATATTGTCTTCTATGATTATATATACATCATATGTTGTATACACAACCCTAAAGCTCCAATATTTTGACCACTAAAAGAATCATCTTAAAAGTAATTGAAAGCTAAAGCATGTTGTTTTAATCGGTGGTAGCTCGAGGGATGGAAGAATCACCTTGCCAAGGATGATCCTATCATAGGTGGTAGCCCGAGAGGTTAAGGAAGAACATAGCCAGGGACAATCTCAATACAGTTTAACCACTGATCAGTTGATCATTTGCATTATATGATGTGCACAGATTATACAGTAAAGGTAAAGTAATATAAAGAACATAAAGTATAAGATTCTGAAATATATCCAAAGATGGTTTCTTATTCCACACCAGTGCATAGTTTTATTTGAAGTTGTTACTTCATATACAATATTTCATGCCTTACATACTCAATAAATTATCTCATACTGACATCCCTTATGGGGAACCTGCATTTCATGCTGCATGTACAAGTGCTAGTCGATCTTCCCAGTAGAGTCCACGACATCCAGTTGCTGTTACCAAGCTCCAGGTTGTTTCGAAGCTTTGTGTGTGTCTAAAGCTTATATGTTTGTATTGTATAGTTAATCAAGGTGGGGCTTGTCCCGACCTTTATTAGATACTTTCTCTTACTAGTGTCTTTGTAGATTAAATAAATTATAGTGTGACCATGTCTCGTACTTTCTACACCGTGGCCCCAACGCCTAGTCACATACATTTCTTTTTGGGTTGTATCACTGTTTACTTGCATAAAGGAATGTAAATATAGAAATACTTTATAAAATGTATAGAATGTGCATAGATATAGGTTGGTTCTCTCGAGCCTTATCGCCAATGGGTTTCGATCTGTTCTACCGGGACTTGGGGCGTGACAGGTTTCTTGTGGAATTGAAGATCCAAAGCATGAGATATGATATGATTGATGTTATGATGATTAAATAAGCTTATGTGTATGAGAAATTTTATATAAAGTGTTGCATTAGGCCATACCCAATCTGAGGGACTAAGAGCCCAGATGATCGAGTTGGGGATTTGTACTCATCAACCGAGGTGGGGGTTTGTACTCATCAACTGAAGTGGGGGTTTGTACTCATCAACCGAGGTGCGTGTTTGTACTCAACAAACCATGTGAGGGGTTTGTACTTTGCTACCAAGGTGATAAGGTGTGATTATCATCAACCATGTGAGGGTTTGTGCCATACCACCATGGTGATGGGGTGAGATCATCATCAACCAACCAAGGGGTTTATACGTTGGAAATCTAGTTTGGTCTATTTTTCACAAATGATATCCTATATGAGCATGAGTTACATAAGTCTGTTTTACTTGAGCATTGAGCATACATGCCATATTGTTACATGATGTTTATTGCCTATTGTTATGCATTTTGATTATGATGCTTATCTCTTATTGTATTGCATCCTACATACTTATTATGTTCAAACATACTAATGCATACTCTTGCCTACATGATATCACCATGCAGGAACCGGTGCCCAAGTCGATCATACTCCTCTTTCACATGGCTAGTCGGTGCTATTCAAGTAAAGTTGGTGAGTCCTCCATTTTGGGGACCTGGGTCTATGTTTTATTACCTTGTATTGAGATACTTTACTTTGTGTTCAATTTGACTATGAGGGTGAGCCCGGTTGCTTTGTCTTGGCCCCCACTCTTATCTATGTATTAGAGGTGTTTGTTGGACATATTATGTATCTATGATATGAGTTTGACTCTTGTATCTTGGTTATGTTGTTTTGCAAGGTATCCCTTAGCCCCTTCACCCAATTCTTATGTTATGTCTTCTATATGTTTCCATGACGAATGATGTGTAATGACAAGTTAAGAGGTTTGTTTGGGGTCCCTTCGGGTTCTCCATTCATCGCGTCACATCTAGGCCCTAGGCTTGAGTCATAAAAAAGTAGATAAGTCTTACAAAGCAGGAAAGTAAAGTAGATATTGTCCCAAGAGTTATGGACTTACCAATATCAGTCATCAAATGATCCCACTAGCCACATGGAGGAGGAGGATAAATAAGAGTTGTGGTCCCTAGAGATAAGATCATGTAGGCAAATAGTATGCATTAGTATTTGGAAGGTACTAAGTATACGGGGTGCAATGCATCAAGGGACATAAGCCATAGTAATAAAGATGCATAATCATAATCATAGACAAAATCTCAACATGACATGTATAATCAATGATTAAATCAAATGCATAGAAATAGTCAAACTTGTATAATATATCATACATATGTGGGAGGAGACCCCAACCAACATATAAAACAAAGTGAGCTACTAATTGGAATCCCAATGTTCACTCCACACTAAATGAATAAGTGGTCTACTTGCAAACAAAAACCAAGCATAATCCCACATAGTGGGTTATAACCTAGATGGACCCACTAGTGAAAGCCGGTTAAGAGACCAAAAATTTAATAAGCCTTAGGCCTCAATTGGTGCTAAGTCTCATCCGACGAAATACTTTGTAATCATCATAAACTTAATCATAGCTTGCACAACTGATATAACATGATTACATGGCATGAGTAGCTCCTTCAAATACATAACTCCTACACATAGCATATTGCTTGTACTAGAGGGTAAAAACACAGCATAGGACATAAACCCTTCAAGTAGGCATTGCATTATACATGAGGGTAGAGATTGTAATAGGCATAACTCCTACATGCAGTGTATACCTTGTACTACAAGGTAAAAACATAGCGTAGGACATAACTCCTTCATATTGATATGATTCACTTACAAGATGGTAAAAGTATAATATAAGTGCTCAACATTTTATTTACAAATCATAGGAACTTTTCATGAGTTTAATACATTCTTGGGAGCCCATAATTTATCATAACATGCTTGCCTTGTAATTCATGCAACAATCTTTCATTAACATAAGGATCCTTGTTAAGTAGCTTTGGTAAAATATAATCGGTATATGCACATACACTTAAATTAGGCAATGAAAGAGTGTGAAACAAAGAGAAGTAAAATCAACTCATTTAAGGTTATTCAAATCAACCCACCGTTATTGTAGTAAATTTCTTGTTTTGAATATCATGAAGACTGCCTAAAACCCGTAATTTCCTTTATGGATTTTCATGGTATCATAGAGTACATGACATTAACATTGTAAAATTCATCCCAATAACAAAACCCCAACAATATTTTTAGCATATTAAAACCATTACTTGAAGAATCCAAATAGAAATCATATGTACAATGCATAATAATACCACTATAAGCAAGAGTTCATAAATACCAACAAAATAATCCATAAATCTATCTAGATTGAGAAGAAGATTGGTTGGGCTTGTGGGAAGGAAGGTACCCACAATCAAACCCACATACCTTGGTCATAAGATATAGAGAAACCATGGAAAAATGATGAAGGATTTGGAACCCTAGATAGTACCTTCTTGCTTGAATTTCGTGAAGAGCTTGAGAGAGTTTTTTAAGACTTAGGATTTTTGAAATAAGGAAGAATGAGATGTATTAGGGTTGTATATATGCTGCTAAGGTACATAAATGGGGTTAAAAAAATGTAGCTTGGGCTTACAAATAAAGGAAAGGTCAAATCTGCCCTGATTAAAATCTTGGCTAGGCGGGTCTACGAGACCCTACCTACTGACCGTAGAGCATTCTACGAGCCGTAGATGACCTTTTGTAAACTTAGGGCCCTGAAATTCGATTCGCTAAAATTTGTTATGAAACTTCTCTATGATTCGTAGATAGTTCTAGGGGCCCTAAATGGGGTTTCGTCTGATGGACCACTTTAAATATTAGAGACTTCTTTTCTCTAATTCCCATTATATAAGACACACTTTCCTAGCCGTACTCTGATTTATGAGTCATAAATCCCCTTCATAAACATCAACTATTTGAATTTTTCACGCTTATTTCATGTATCTCTCCTACCCCCATAAGTGGGGTCTTACAAAGGATCCCTATGTGGTTTGGACTGGAGTTTCCATAGATACACCTATATTTGTACTTTTGTGGATGAAATCTTATTAGTGTGGGATATTGTAATGACTCTCTGGGTTATTTGTTTGGTTTTGCATTCATGTTGTTGATTGAGCATTGTAGGGGGGACCTTGGGCGATTATTGAATTGTTGAGACTGTTGGCATAGTTGTTGGATAGGTTATTTGGGAGTTATGTGGATTTTTGAGTTAATCGAGAAATTATAGTTGTAAAATGAATTTTTGGGTAAAGTCCTAGTAAAAGGCCTTGGAATAGAATTATGACGGCTCCATTAGCTCTGGAACAATCAAATTAGGCTAGCAGCAAGTCCGGGATGATTATATCGTGCCTTGTAAATTTAGCCATCAAAACCAGTTAATAGTTAACTCAGTCAACACCCTCAAGAATCATGCCCTAGATGAGAAGTTTTATAGCATGGTTAGCTCTAGAATGTCAATTTTTGTCTAGGACGACCCTTTGATACAATGAACGTCCAGATGTGATTTAACCCCCAGGTCCTTTTCGTTAAAAGTTTGAAGATAAAGAAATATATACTCACTTTATCATAGGAAGCTCCATTTGTAATGAAAACCACACCGCTGGAATAAGAACATTGAAATGCATATAGTTACATAGTTCAGTTGTGAAAAACAGAGTCTAAATGAGCCTGAAATAGCGAGAAAAAGGATTGGAGAGTTGAAGAAGGAGAAAGGTATGATGTGGTAGATTCTAGAGGCTACCACATGGTGTGATCTAACACTACCACATGGAAGAGACATGGGCTGGATCAATGTTTATATATAAGCTTTTTTCTAGGAGAAAAATATATATATCCATGCAACTTTACCTAGTGATTTCGAGCTCATTTATCATCTGATTTGAGTGATTCAAAATGCTACATGACTCGGATTGTCATCAGAAATACCATGGAAGTGTTGTATTCTAATTTTGGTGTGTATTTTGAATTAGAATCTCTATTTTTTGCTGGTTCAACATTAAAAATGAGTCAAACTTTTTACATTGCGATATCTCGGTCATTTCTCAATGGAATTAAGTGAAATTTCCGCCTAAATTATTCTATGTTCTGGGAGGAACTTTGTGTTATCTGGGTATTCACTGATTTTGTCTAGGTTCATAAATTTTGACTGAGAAATTTTTTAGAAGAATATTTTCCTATTAAAGTTTTTATTTTTATTTTTGAGCCTTTTCTCGGTCATCGGTGGTCCGTTTTGGGCCAAATTTTTGGACATAGATTCAGGGTCACGTGGGAACCATTTTTTGAGATTTTGTATTGGATTCCGTGCATGGGCCCTCTTATCCCCATTTTGCACCTAATTAATGTATTTTCACCTATTTTCAAGTTGTTTTAGCCAATATGACCATATTGACCTTGTAAATTATACTTTAATAGCTTTGTAAATTATAGTTTAATTGGCTAGATTGATTTAGGATGCAAGACTTCGTATGCCAGGTAGGCTAGGCTTTCTCTAAACCTCAGATTGACTTGACATGTATGCGTATTGAGCTTGAATATGTGGAAATGTACTATTTGGGGATAGAGATGTGGAATGCATATTTATAATCGATATGTGTTATATACATGATGATATGGAGGATAGTTGTACTGATAGTTGTGTTGGCTATAATTGCTATGTTTACTGAGTTCTTATACTATATGACTACGAGAGCACCGGAAAGGGCTGGCCAGGGCTGCGAGCATGTGACAGGTATGTACACTAAGCTTTTAGATATTTCTTGTATGTGTGTGTGGTTTGAGGCTACCAAAATATAACTTCTTATGAGGCCAACACGTGATTAGATGATACCTTATGGACTGAATCTAGTATATAGATCTGATCTGAGTATTTATGATAGAATTTCTTGATTAAACATGATTTTGTGTTGCCCTGTGGTTTATATGATCATGTTTACTATTGTTATTAATTATGTACTTGTTCAATTGGCCACAGTCTAGAGAAAAACACCATGTTCTGCGAACAATTTTAACTGTACTCCTAAGGAAGCCTTGTGACCTGTGATATGAGATGGATTTCTGATCATGCACAGGTTATACCTTTCTTTTAAGGATAAAGTAGTCATTGTCAAATATAAAACTAACCAACGTTAAGGTCGAATACTAAAGAGAATACAGAGACTCATAATGAATTTACCAATATGCAATAAGTAATTAACAACTCAATTTCCCTAAGGGGGTTTGCAATTGTCTAGGCCCAAGCCTAGGGCATAGACATAACTGGCAAATGGGTAACCCTAAGGGACCCCATACAAGCCTCAGAGCTTATCATTACACATCCTTAGTAGCAGAAGCAATTAAAATGACATGGCGAAATAAGCATAGGCAAGGGAATAGAAACTAAGGATAAACCTCTATATCATAACATCAAGAAAAAAGAGAGTCAAGGCTCATAGCATAGATACATCACATTTCCAAAAACACCTCTATTACATAGATAAGAGTGAGGGCCAAGAGAAGCAACCGGGCTCACCTGCATAATCAATATATAACAAAAAGGAAGATAGTCTTAATACATAGCAAGAGCTCATAAGCAACACTCGTGAAGTGGAGGACTCACCGATAAGCTTGAAGAACAATCGAACTAGCCACGTGGAGGATGTGGATGATCAAGCAGTGCACTAGTTCCTACATAATGACATCATGTAGGCATAGAGTATACGTTAGTATGTTTGAATGTACTAAGTATGTAGGATGCAATGCAATAAATGATAGGTATCATTGAAATAATGCATAATTATAGCCAATAGATAACATACCAGCAATATGACATATATAAATAATGCTTGAAGTAAAATCATACTTATATAGAACATAATACGAGTGTAAAGAGTGACCATTATGGTGTAAGACAAGGCCTACCACCCCCTTGGATAGGCGCATGAGATACGAACCCCTTTATGAAGTTGATGGAGTACAAACCTCCCAGCAAGTTTGATGGAGTACAAACCCTCCAATGGGTTGATGGGTACAAAACCCAACAAGGATACTCAGGCCTACCACCCCCTGAATTAGGCGATCGAGGTACTAACCCCTCAACAAGGTTACCCGGGCCTACAACCCCCTGAGTTAGGCTTGATCATCCCTTACATTGTAGAGATAGCATCATATATATACACACCTTTCATCATAATATACATACATTCCACTTTGTAATCATTCCATCATCATTTCATTACCATCCCATCATCACAAAGTCATTCAACTCACAAGACAGGCATAGACACTTCAATTCCTCAAGAACTCATAACTGGACATTTTATCAAACACTTAGAGAATGTGTAGTGCTAGTGTAAAATCATGTAATTCAAGAGTGAAATCATGCAAGAAAATTCAATGCAAAACCTTCAATAAATACTTGGTAACACCCTCAAGCATTATGCATCAAAACCCTTTATCAAAGTTTACAATAGATTTTAGATTCATAGCTCAAAAGATAGCAAAATAGTCATAATTTCATATGGCCAACATAGTGTGTAGTGATTTTCTTAATAAATAAGACCAATGAGTAAATCATATTTAAATCATTCAAATTAGGGTAAAAGGAGGCTTGCACATCACGGGTGAAAGGAACCCATGAAAGAAACCCACATATCTTAGCTTTGGAGAAGAACATGATGAAGATTGAAGATGGAGACTTAAATCAAGTGCAATCCTTATGAATGTAGAAATAGTTTTGAGACTTGAGTTTAGGAGTAAAATATTTGGCTAAGTGTTTGAATGAGTATTGTGAAATATTTAGAATGATATGAGGGTGAAAATGGCTAAGTGTAGGCATTTTTACATTTTTGAACACTTAGTCCCAAGACTTCAAAGTCTTGGACCGCAAGAAAAATAACTTGACAGACAAATATACATGTTTGCATCATGGACAGGATGCGAGAATAGAGTTTCTTCATCTACGCGCTCTTGGCACGTCGTGTCAGGGGCATAAAACGCTCTTTGGAAATCATCACTTGGAAATCAAAATTGCTAATCGTTTGTTCTTAAATCGGCATTAGATCCATTTCTAACTCAAAATGACCCCTTAAAAAAGAATAGAAAGTCAAATTTTTAATATCACTCATGGATTTTGAGATATATGGAAATTACAATTTCGGCCGCTTTTGAGGCACATTTTCAGGCACATTTTGGGATCGTTACAATATCTCGCCTTTGGGAATATTCGTCCCCGAATGTCAAAGATACATATATGAGAGACACAAATATGACAATTTCAGCCCACAGAGAGATGAAACAATTCAGTTAAACATCATTTCAAAATTTTCATTGTAAGTGTAAAATTATCATGAACTTGTCAATTTAAACATGAACATATGCAATAACATCAGGGCTGAGCTTAAGACTTGAGATCATATAAATGACTTAGATCAATAACTTAGGCTTGAGTGGAGTGAAAAAGTTAAGGATATCGCTTTTGTATGTCCGCTTCGACCTCCAAAGTAGCACTCTCAGCTTGTTGATTCCTCCAAAGGACCTTAACGGAAGGCAACACTTTGTTTCTCAACCTCTTCCTTTGCTTATCCAAAATTTGAACTGGAACGCTTCATACATCAAATTATCTTCAACGATTCCCATCAAGAGGCAAAATAGCATTTGGATCACCCACACATTTCCTCAACATAGACAAATGAAATACCGGATGAACCAAATCCATTTCTCTAGGCAATTCCAACTCATAAGCTACCTTGCTAACCCTTCTCATCACCCTTAAAGACGCACATATCATGGACTCAACTTTCCCTTCTTACAAAAATGGACCACACCTTTCATGGGTGATACCTTCAAATAAACCCACTCACCAACTAGGAATTCATCTTCCCATTTTTCTCATATCGGTATCGGACTTTCTATGACTTTTGGCCATTTTTACCCTTTCTCTAATAATCCTAACCTTCTCAAGAGCCTCTATAACCATATCTGGTCACAATAAATCTATCTCACTAACCTCAAACGACCCAACCGGTGATCTACAATGTCTACTATAAAGAGCCTCAAATAGAGCCATACCAATGCTAGAATAATAGTTATCATTGTAGGCAAACTTGTCAACTGGGGATGATTATCCCAACTGCCTTTAAGCTCCAACATACATGATCTAAGCATCTCAAGCGGTTTGATGGTCCTCTTAGCTTGGCCATCCATTTGAGGGTGGAAGGTCGTAGAGAGCTTAACTCTAGTATCAAGACCCCTTTGGAATGATCTCCAAAAATATGAAGTAAATTGACCTCCACGATCTGATATGATGGATAAAGGAATCCCATGCAATCTCACCAAGTCATGGATGTATAACCTTGTGTAATCTTCAGCCCCATATGTGGTCTTAACCGATAGAAAGTGAGCCGAATTCGTGATTCTATCAACCACAATCCAAATGGAATCAAAACCTTTTCTAGTCTTGGGCAACCCAACCATGAAATCCATATTAATTACTTTGAACTTCCAAGTCGGAATATCTATTGTCTTTAGTAAGGACACCCAACCTTTGATGTTTGGCTTTGACTTGTTGACAACTATGACAACAGGAAATAAATTTGGCAATGTCCCTTTTCATGCCTCCCCACCAATACACATCCATGAAATCTGTATACATTCTGGTGGAACCGGGGTGGATAGAATAAGAAGAGTTATGGGCCTCATCAAGGTTCTTTTCTATCAAGCCATCAACACATGGTTCACACAACCTACCTTGGTACCTAACGACACCATCTCCCCCTTGGGAGAAAACTTCCACCTTGCCCTCTTTCACCAATGCCTTCAACTCTAATGAGGATCGATCCAGATCTTGTCTTGCAATCACCTCATCAACAAAAGAAGACCTAGACCCATTCACAATAACAACATCAACACTACCAACCTCCTCCAATCTAACCTACAACCTAGCAAACCGATGCACTTCCCTAGACATCATTTTCTCACCACCATCAGCATGAGCTAGGCTAACCATGGACACACTACTCAACGCATCCGACACCACATTTGCCTTACCAAATTATAATGCACTCTTATATCATACTCTTTAAGAAGTTCTAACCACCTTCTTTGTCTCAAGTTGAGATCTTTTTGAGTTAAGATATATTAGAGGCTCTTATAATTAGTGAACATATCAACGTTCACACCATATAAGTAATGGCGCCAAATCTTTAACGCAAATACCACATCGGCTAGTTCAAGATCATGGGTAGGGTAGATCCTTTCATGCACCTTGAGTTGCCTAGAAGCATAGGCTACCACCTCACCATTTTACATTAGCACACAACCTAAAAAATTCTAGAAGCATCACAATACACTACAAATCCCTCAAGCCTATCCGGTATAGACAATATATGAGCAGACACAAGCTTATCTTTCAAGGTTTGGAAGCTCCTCTTACATTCATTCGTCCACACAAACTTAGAATTCTTTTGAGTAAATTTTGTCATAGGGGAAGCAATAGAAGCAAACTCATTCACAAACCTCCGATAATACCCCAGTAAGCCCAAGAAACTCCTGATGTTCGACGATGTCAATGGTCTACACCAATTTCTAATCACAGTGGTCTTCTTAGGATCTATATTTACACTATCCCCCAACACCACATGCCCTAGGAAAGCAACTTCCTTCAACCAAAACTCACACTTTTCATATTTAGCTTACAATTTCTCCTCCCTTAATCTTTGCAACACAATGCTCAAATATCTCCATGAGAATTGATCAAAATATGATTAATGAAGACCACAACAAAGGAGTCAAGATAGGGTTTAAAGACCGTATTCATAATGTCCATGAAGATGGCTGGTGCATTAGTACACCCAAAGGATATCACAACAAACTCATAATGCCATACCTAGTCCAAAAGGCCATCTTGGGACATCACACTCCCTCACCTTCACTTGGTGATACCCAAACTGAAGATCAATATTAGAGAAATGGCTAGCCCTTGAAATTGGTCAAACAAATCATTAATCCATAGAAGAGGATACCTATTTTTGATGGTGACCCTATCGAGTTGTCAGTAGTCAATACACATCCTAAGGGACCCATCTTTCTTTTTCACAAACAACATTAGTGCACCCCAAGGTAATTGGCTAGGCCTAATGAACCCCTTCTCCAATAAGTCCCTCAATTGCTCCTTCAACTCTGCCGGGGCCATATGGTAAGGGGGAATAGAAATGGGTTGAGTATCGGGAAGAAGATCTATACCAAAATCTATTTCCCATTTGGGAGGAACACTGGGAAGGTTATTTGGGAAGATATTAAGAAACTCATTTACAATCGAAACTGACTCTATGGGAAGGACTTTAGACTCCATATCCTGAACCTCAAATGATGGTAAAGACACCCCCTAGATTATGTTACGGGCTTTAATGCAAGAGATGAATCTACCCTTGACCACTAAATCTTGACTCTCCCACTCATGGACGGGTTCATTTGAAAATTGGAATTTCACCCTAAGGGTTCTCCAATCAATGTCTAACTCAACAAGATCAACCATGTCTAACTCAACAAGATCACAAGGTAACACTTTATGCAAGATGCAAAAGGACAACTTCTATAAACTTTTCTAGAAACAATAGATGCACCAATAGGAGTAGACACTTCATATGACTTATGCAATAACTCGGGGTCAACATGGAGCTTTTTGGAAACAATGGGGGTGACAAAATAAAGAGTGGCACCAGATTAATCAATCCATACACATCAAAGTAAAAGATTTTGAACATACCGGTAACAACATCAGGAACTTCATCATCCCTTGCCTTCCATTCAAAGCATAAAATCGGTTTTGCCTTGGGGCACCATCTTTTCTAGCACCTCTCCCCAAAGGGACGGTATTAGCACCTTGAGGATGATTCTCCTTACCCTTGTTATGATTTTGAGGAAAATCTATTGCCTTATATCCCATTTCTCCACAAACATAGCAAGCACCAATATCCCCCAAGCATGGGTCACCAAGACCCTTACCATATTTCGGACGCACATCAATAGAAGCCACACCCCTACCTCCTTGGGCCCTTGGAAAATTGTTTTGTAAACCTCCTTTGAAATGCATGAGAAGACCCTTGTCCCTATTGGAATCGGCCACTCTTTTGGAACTTACCCTCGAAACAAGTCCTCTTGGCCTCATGACCCTTTCTCTTCCTCAATTTCTCTTCTTCCATTTGTTCAGCAGAGGTCATCAAATATGATAAGTCCATGTCACTAATCAACATAGTCGACCAACATTCTTCACTAACCAAGTCAGAGACACCCATAATAATTTTGTTCATTCTTAACCTTGGGTCGGCAATCAAGTGTGGAGAAAACTTTGAAAGTTGGATGAACTTGAGGGCATACTCCCTCATACTCATGGACCTTTATCTCAAATTCATAAAATCCACTAAGTTAGCTTCCCTAAGTTTAAGGAGGAAGAATGGATTAAGGAAGGCCACCTTGAAGTCCTCCCAAAGTACCACATAGTTGACTCACTTTTCCTCCTTCCGTTGGTTGTATCATATTTGTGCTACCCCTTTGAGTTGGTAAGCCACCAACTCCACCTTATCCTCTGGTCTCACACCTATAATAAACAAAATCTTGTAAACCTCATCAATGAACATTTAAGGATCCGCACTCACCTTTGATTTATGGAATTCTGGGGTTTTATTCTCATGAAATCTCTCACCCGAGAGTCTAGTGTAGGAGCATAAGAGGCTTGGGCCCCTTGATTGGCTTGATTAGCCACTGCTTGTGCAAGAAAGGTGAGAGAATCCCTAAGCTCTCCATTGGCCAGTTGCTCCTTGGGGGTGGGTCTCATCTCCCTCTCGTGCTAGGCATAATCTAGCATATCAAAGAACAAGCATTAGTGGAGGAAAATGTACTCCAACTATATAGCACAACATAGAACATAAAGAAGGAAAATAATTCCCAAAACATCTCATAGCCTACTTTTCATAATTGTGGTGCATAATAAAATCATGAATAAGACTCTAATCAACGTGGTGTGTTGGACTCCGACGATCTAACAACCTAGTGCTCTGATACCATATTTGTAACCACCCAAGCTTAGGACTAGCGAATGGGGAAACCGAAAGGACCCTAAACAAGCCTCACATCTTATTATTACACATCCTTGGTCATAGAAGCAATTAAAATGACATTGAGAAATAAGAATAAGCAAGGGAATAGGGACTAAGGATAAACCTTTATATCATAATGTCAAGAAACAAGAGAGTCAAGGCTCATAGCACAGATACATAACATGCCCAACAACACCTCTACTATATAGATAAGAGAGGGGGACAAGACAAGCAACCGGGCTCACCCTCATAATCAATTCATAACCAAACGGAAGATAGTCTTAATACATAGCAAGAGTTAATAAGAAACATCTCCAAAGTGGAGGACTCACCAACAAACTTAAAGAACAATCAAGCTAGCCGCGCGGAGAAGAAAGATAATCAAATGGTGCACCATTTCCTACATCATGGCATCATGTAGGCATAGAGTATGCATTAGTACAATTGAATGTACTAAGTACATAGGATACAATGCAACAAATAGTAGGTATCATAGACAAAATGCATAATCATAGGCAATAGATAACATACTAGAAATATGATATGTATAAATAATTCTTGAAGTAAAATCATGCTTATATAGAACATAATACTAGTGTAAGGAGTGACCATTATAGTGCAAGCCAAGGCCTAAGACCCCCTTGGATAGGCTCATGAGGTACAAACCTCTTCATGAGGTTGATGTAATACACCCCCCCAACAAGGTTGATGGAGTACAAACCCCCCAATGGGTTGATGGGTACAAACCCCAAACAAGGTTACCCGAGCCTACCACCCCCCGAATTAGGCACTAGAGGCACTAACCCCACAACAAGGTTACTCGGGCCTACAACCCCCCGAGTTAGGCTTGGTCATCCCTAACACTATAGAGATAGTATCATATATATACACTCCTTTCATTACCATATACATACTTTCCCTTTCATCATCATTCCAACATCATTTCATCACCATATAATCATCATTTCATCATCATAAAGTCATTCAACTCACAAAACATGCATAGACCCTTCAATTCCTCAAGAACCTATAACCGAACATTTTATCAAACACTTAGAGGGTGTGTAGTGCTGGTATAAAACCATGTAATTCAAGAGTGAAATCATTCAATAAAATTCACTGTAAAACCTTGAATTCCTCAAGCATTATACATCAAAACCTTTCATCAAATTTTACAATAGATATTAGATTCATAGCTCAAAAAATAGTAAAATAGTCACAATATCATAAGCCTAATATAGTGTGCAGTGATTTTCACAATAAATAAGACCCATGAGTAAATCATCTTTAAAACATGCAAATTAGGGTAAAAGGAGGTTTGGGCATCATGGGTGAAAGGAACCCATGAAAGAAATCGACATACCTTAGATTTGGAAATGAACTTGATGAAGATTGAAGATGGAGACTTGAAGTTTGAGTGTAATCCTTATAAATTCGGAAATAGTTTTGAGACTTGGGTTTAGGAGTAAAATATTTGAGTAAGTGTTTTAATGAATATTGGAAAATAATTAGAATGATATGATGGAGAAAAATGGCTAAGTGTAGATATTTTTACGTTTGGGAATACTTCGGCCCAAGACTTCAAAGTCTTGGACCGCAAGAAAAATAATTGGATAGAAAAATATACATGTCCACGTCGCGGACAAGATGCGAGAATAGAGTTTCTTCATCTGCGTGCCCTTGGCGCACCCTTGACCCCACTTAAAATTTTAAATCTTAAAGACCACCCTTTAAATTAAATTTACATTTGGTCCCAAACTTTATCAAATTGAACCAATTGAGGACTTACAGGTTCTAACTTACGGGTTCTAACACCACTTGTCCATTCAATCAAGGGTAACCCTAATTAACAGTCGCAATTCACATTCACTAAGAATTTCATGCTTAAACATCAAGCCCATCAGAATTAACGCATCAAACAATTAATAAATTTAAAGGTTAAGAATAAAACAAGAACTTACCAATAATAGTGATGAACTTGAAGAAGAGAGAAGGTGAAAATTCATAAAACCCTAGGTTCAACCAGAAAACATGCTAGAAAAGAGAGTTTGATCGCCGAAAATTGATCTAAAAAAGGGAAAAAGGAAAGATGGGGGTAATTTTGATCAATTAAGGTCAAAAGTGTTTTGACCCCTCTTTTATACCTTTACTAGGTCAATGGTTAACATTACTGGGTTTGGGTCTACGAGACCCCAGTTATGAGTCATAGATGGATCTATGACTCCTAAATCATGGTCTCATAGATCCCTCAACACATAGAAAAATTCAAAAACTTACCTGAGATCCACGAACCCCATTCATGACTCATAGTATATAGAATCTACGAGTCATAAGGTTGGCTCATAGGTAGAGTGCATAATTATCCTGCTCATTGGAAATCCCTACGAGATGGGGTTAGAGTCGTAAAGTACAATATTACTCATAAACCCAGTCGTAGAAACTGTACCTGATGCATTTCTCAGAAAAATTTGCTACCTTAGTCTTTTGCCTGCATACTCTTCACAAATTCACTTACACCTTATTTGTAACCAACCCAATGTTAAAAAATAGAAATCAAAACATACTCAAACAGTTTCCTAAGAATCCACAATCGAAAATAAACACAAAATTAACCTAAAACAACAAAAATCCTTAGGTTGCCTCCCAAGTAGCGCCTGATTTGTTATTGCACATGACTTAGACAAATTGGCTACTTAGATTTCACTAATTTCCCAAACCTCACTTTTCAACTCATCTGAATGCTTCATAGACCGACGAATATCAAAGATAACTTCTTCATCATTCACTTTAAACCTAAGTTAACTGGCTCCATATCCACTAGAGCTCATCTATTGGTTAGGAATGGTCTACCGAAGATGGTTGGGACATCAAAGTCGACCTCACAATCTAGAATCACAAAATCTGTAGGGAATATGAATTTTTTAACCTTTATCAGCACATCATAGAGTATCCCCATAGGCTTCTTCATAATTCTATCTGCCAACAATAGCTGCATTTTAGTTAGAGTAGGGGTTCCCAAACCGAGCTTGTTATAGACCGCAAGAGGCATCAAATTGATACTAATACCCAAATAATATAGTGCCCTTGTGAACTCCACATCTCCTATAGTGAAAAGTATATTGAAAGCACTTGGGTCTTCACATTTTTAATCCAAGGACTTAGTAGTGACAGCACTATAATATTGAAGCTCATGAGAAAGCTCCTGACTAACTGTGCACTTTTTGGTAACCAAACCCTTCATATACTTTACATAACCCGACATTTTCACCAAAGCTTCAATAAGAGGGATGTTGATGGATAGTTGCTTAAGCATAGAGAAAAGGTGTTTGAACTTTCCCACCTCCTCCTCTTTTTGAGTCTTTGAGGGAAAGAGGGAGGAGACCTTGGGACAAGCATATACCTCTGTGTCGTTTTAGCTACCTCACTCACCCCATCTTTGACACAATCATCTCCTTCAATCATATCCTTAATCTGCAACTATCTTCTCACGAATATTTTTCTATCTCAACCGACATAAGAAGATCAATGGTGCTCATCCGTAGTAGTAACCGCCATATATTGCCCTTCATTCTTTGGATTTTGAATTGTGTTACTAGGCAATGTACCCTTTTGATGCTGATTCAATTGAGTTGACATTTGATCAAATTATTACTCAAGTTGTTTAATAGCCACAAAGTGAGACTCTATCTTTTGACTAATGCTTGAAATATCAGATTTCATGTCCCTTAGAGTTCTATCTTGTTTGTCGACCTTCTTCAACAAATGATCAAACATCCCCTCAATTGCAGAATTACTTGTATCGATATCTGGATTATGTGTTGGTACATATGGACCATATTTGAAACCACCTCTTCAAACCTAATCAGCTTTTGCACCTCTATTCCTCTAATAATACCACCTCATTTATCTCTATGAGCTCCATATCTACTACAGTTTCAACCTCGGTGACCTTGACTTTGGTGCCAATAGTCATGATTGGACCCTTAGGCATTGCTCTGAAAACCCCCCGTCTACAAAGCGAGCATCCTCCTCAAAATAAGTCTACTCATACATGGGTGCACATTGAGGTTGGTGAACTACTACATTCACTCTTTACTGATTCTGATTGATCACAACATCCATACTTGTATAAAGTTAAGCAAGTTATTGCATAATCTTCTAATTAATTTGGAAATCCTTGCAAATGTTTGATCTAAAAACATACCCCCATAATAGTGTCAGAAAAGGTTTGACTATTCTCATCAAGGTCATGGTAGAAGATCTCCACTAAGGCATCATCAACTATCTTCTGGTCAGGGAAGCCCTTCAAAGACTTAGCAAACCACTCGTATGCAGTGCTAATTAAATCACCAGGAAGTTGCTCAAAGTTGTTAAAATGATCCTTTAAAGAGAAGTGCCTCACCAAAAAGGCCCTCTGCAAATCTGCCCAACAAGTGATTAAACTCTGTGGGAGCTCAGATAGCTATAATGCAGCATTACCCATAAGAGACAATAGGAAATCAGAAAGTCCCACAACATCCATAGATAGATTTTGTGTCCCCATCACACTCTTACAAATAAATGCCATATTGTGCAAGTGGCTATCTGGATCCTCTGATGTTAAGCCTGCAAATTGCCTATATTTCTGCAGCATTTGAAGTCACCCACTAGAAATTGTTCACTTTATGTCAATCGATACTGGTGGCAACACAACGTACTTGTCACAACCATTGCCATAGGGTTCAACATATAAATTCCACCCATAAGCATTGTCATTGAAATCCTAAGGCTGTGGAATATTCCTTAAAGGACATGGGTTTTCATTCCGATTATCATCATTAAAATTTTGACTCAAGGTTGCATTACCCATGATGTTAACATTTTCTTGGGCCATTCTTCTTGTAATTGTTTGGATCTCTTTATGTAGTGGAGTTAAGGGATTGCCTTGACTACTAGTGTTGGGCATACACTACTAGTATACCCTATAAAGAAACAAAAAAAAAGTAAAATACAAGGGAACTAAGGATTAACACTTGAATTACAATTACTAGTGAATTCAATTATGTCTAGCCATACTCCTTGGCAACGGCTCTATAATCTTTGATCACGCCCAAGTTACACCTCCTCTTTTATGATAAAGTGGTCATAGTCAAATATAAAACCTAACCAATGTTAGGATCGAATACTATAGAGAATACGGAGACTCACAATGAATTAACCAATACGCAAGTTAAGTAATTAACAACACAATTCCACGAAGGGGGGAGGGGTTGCAATTTTCAATACGAAAATAAACCAAACTAACAATCACAAGAGACAATCAATAATGGAGACCAACTTGGGTATTATGTTCCCCATGATTCACTACCTCAATATCTTCGAATAACCCAATTCTCGACTAGAGTATAGCATGCCAGATGGTAATTTAAGTTCACCAAGCCCTTTAGTCAAGGGTGAAAGGAGAATTTCACTATGTGACTTTGCCCATCTCCACAGTGTGCAATACTAACCATTACCCATAGTCCTAGTCAACCTCCTCTTGGCCCAATTCGGTTGATTAGATGACCACACATCATCGAATTTTGTTAATCAATCTCTTTACTTATTCATTACCACTTAGATCAAGAAGGTCATACTAGGAAAGTTCTAATGTTTGCCACCACTTGAAAAGATGCAAAATGAAGTGAATTGATTAGTACATACAAATACCCATTCCAAGTATTGCAAATTATTTGAGTTTGTTTGGTTAGACCTTCATGGCTCCCACAACTCAAAGTTGTAGATTTAGTTAATCATGCTATGGGTAGGTGAAGAAATTATGAATTGAGAAAACATAATTAAACACTTACCCAATTGAATTAAAGAATAAGCAAATCCAAAATTAATTAAGAATCATAAGATTTGAAGATCTAATTAATTCATAAGTGTATTCTCTTCCAAAATTGAGGTCTCCAAGTACAAAATCCCAAAAGCACTTTCTAATAATGTTCTCTACTGTCCTCCCCTGAAAAATAACCTAAAAAGTACTATTTATAGTAACTACAATTAAGTCCTAAGAAATATGAAAACTGGTCAGCAATGTTCTACTATGGCCCTAACAACTCGTAATGTATTTACGAGTCGTTATCAGAGTCTTGTATTCAGCTACTTGAATCTTGGGCTTCACTATCACAAATCCACTTTATGAGTCGTAGATTAATTTATGACTCATATTACACTCTCATAGACTTCATTTGCATCAACTAGTCCTTCACTAGAAATCTTCATGAAACCTATGTATATGACTCGGACAGTGATCTATGACTCGTATAGAGGTCTTGTCTAGTTGAATTGCAAAAATCACATTTCACTAGAATTTGTCACAAAACCCTCCTTTATGACTCGTACAATGCTCTATGATTGATGGAGGCTCTTGTAAGTCACCAAAAACTAGAAAACTTTGCAATTTTGCCCCAAAGTCATGCCAATCTGCTTTCCTACAAAACTAAACATAAAAACACATAAAAATCATAAATGTCGCATTGAAAACACATAACATCCTCAGTTTTAAGTGTCAAATATGTTGTATTTGGACAGCATATAAGTTTTTACTAAGCTACTGGCAAGTTAGAGATGAGAGTGTGACCCTATTAGTGAGGAGTAGGTTATATCCTACAGGCTTCCTAAGGATATCAGTGATGAGACCTAGCTATGGAAAGAGAGAGATAGAGAGAGAGAGAGGTGGGTTAATCCTAGGGACTGGCACCCTATTTAGAGAGGGGCACATTATCAGTGGGATGCACGTGGTGATATCCTTTATAGAAGCTAGGCTGTGATATGATTCTAGGTAGGTGGCATCCTTCTAATTGTCTAGCCTCTTGGGCCTTAGCTTAGGTTACACCGACATTGTCGTACACAGAAAAAGTGCCTGGTAAAGGCCAAATATGGGCTAGTACCCTAGGATAGGCATGTGTTCTAACTTGAATCGTACTTGTATGAGTCTGTATAGTCTACTACTACTGAGATATGTTAATGAGGAGACTGTGTATTAATTATACGTCATATTATGGCCTGATTCAAGTGTAGATATGACTCTACTAGGTTTGGTTCTGGATACTTTTGATATCGATGTTTACTCTAGGCATTTGTGATTGATGAAGTTATGGTATATATGGCCTTAGTTGGGCATAAATCGATAGTGATTTGTGATGTATACATTCTGGTGTACTGCTGATAGTTGTTGTGTACTAGTTCTTAACATCTGATATTAGGGTACTTATTGTATCTTAGAGAGGTGCTAGTTATGGTTGTACGGGTTGGATTAAGATTATGGGATGCTTATGTTGTGGGGGTCATCGCCAACGTTCACTCTAGGCACGATATGACTTTAGAGTTTCGAATTTGAATAAATTGGTTGAGTGACTGACTATTTTAATACCTCAAGTCCTGGATGATGCTCCCAAATGCTATTCATGTTTTGATGGCCCACATTCAAGTGTTCGAGCCCATAATTTTTGCACCCTGAGGTTTGAGTTTTGGTGAGCATGACTGAAAATATCGAGTTTGTGTAGCCATAAATCCTATTGTATTTATTGAGATCTATTGACTTTGTATGACGGATGCTGATATGTAAGGTAAGGACTCTGCTAATTCCATAATAGGGATTTGTGGCCCCATTGATTTATATTAAGGGTTCAAGGTCCCCATTGACATATATTAGGGGTTCGAGGCCCTGTTGATTATGTTAGGGGATTTGTTTCTCCCATAGGTATACGCCCTACTATTAGAACTATAGTCAGGATATTTGTCCCTGGCTGACTGCATGACCAAAGGCCCTGTTGAAGGACTAGGGGTTCGAGGCCCTGTGCAATACTAGTTCTTGGATGGGTCGAGGACCCGGTTATTATGTGGTACTTTGGGCCGAGGGATTGGTTGACTACCCGTGGATCCACACACTTATGCATATCCTAATTTTCCATAGGTGTGGTCTCTAGGCTTTTTGAGGGCTTAAGAGGCATTTAGGCTTCGATAGTAGGGCCTTACACTCACGTATGATTGACACTATGATCATATGATATTGGGGTTGGGTTCTATTGTGATTCTGTTGATAAGGTTGTGCGCGGGTGTACCTTCAAGGCTTATAGGGATCGAGTTAGTGTACAAGCATTAATATTTATGTCTTGAACCTGAGTACAACACTACATCTCAGTTGAGGATAGTTATGGTATGGGCCTATGCAGTCTTCGCCAGTCAGTACCAATGTTCATCACTTGGGTTGGTTTAGTTTATCATTGTTCACCGCCTTGGTTGGTTTTATTATGATTGACGATTTCCACACATGTTATTTCCTTGATCTTAATCTGACTGGCTAGACCTGGTATAGTTCTTTATATTTGAATCTTTTGGATTCACTGTATTTCACTTAGTCGGCCAAAGATGGCTACTGGGTGCCATTTTCTCGTAGTCACTCCCTACATTTCTCCATCTTCCAATGGTGTAGGTCCAGGTACTATGAATGACTATTGAGTTGGGGGTTCATGACCATTCAGGGGATATTAATTTGGTGAGTGTTTGTTGCTCTAGCCACTTCACAGTCTCATTTCTTTTGATAGCCGTCTTTTGTATCCATGCATTAGCCTTGTACAGTAGCTGATTGTCTTTGTAGGAGCATTCTTAGTTATATATCTTATTATGTATATATATATATATATATAATTATATTTGGGATAAGAGATTTAGGATAAGTACCCTGTAGTTGGATATTTTTCTTGCAGGGATCTAGCAGGTGCCACATGACTAGGACCGGGTCGCAACACATCCCTTTTATGGACTCAGTATCCTCGCTAAGGTTTGTCGCACTGCATCGATTTCACCTAGAGTCAACTCTGCAATTTGGCTTTCCTCACTAAGATTTGCCTAAACTAAGTTGAGCAAGCCTATATAGATAAGTCAAACATAAGAGTGGCTTTGATACCATCTTTAAAGACCCATCCCGCTAGTGATATTATCCATTTTAGGCCTAGGCCTCACTAGTAAGCAAGGCTTGTTTATTTATATACCTAGCATCTCTTCTATTTTTTATTGATGCCAAACTTTTGAGCTTAAGATAGGTTGTTACATTTTGCACCTTTGACTACCTGTCAAGTTGGCTCACTAAGGTTGAAGTAGCTTATACTAGGTTGTTCACAAAATGTCAATTCTACTCTTGGTCAGAATGGATTCTTGTTGCAATAATGGATGACTTGAATAAAGCAAGCAAACTTAAATCAAGAAGTTAATTATGAAATAAAAACAAATAAAAGCATAAAATAAAATTATCATGACCAAAGACTAGGGCCTAGACGTGACACAACAAATGGGAACCTGACGGGACCCAAATACGCCTCTTAGCATATCATCACACATCCTTGGTCATGGAAGTAAAGTAAGAAACAACAAGAGATAATATAAAAAGGGAAGCGAAACTAAGGGAAGTCTTTGATAATCATAAAAGCAAAAAGAGTCAAGCATATATCATATATACATCATAATATTCTAACAACACCTTTAAGCCTAGAACGGAGCAGAGACCAAGACACTTTTCGGGCTCACCCTCATAATAATAAGCATCCAACAAAAGATGTCTCAATATAGGAAGAGTAGTAAAGATAGTGTCCTGAACTTGAGGACTCACAAAAGCTTTCTTCAATGGATTATACTAGCCACGTGGAGGATGATGAAGTGGTGCTCAGGTTCTTAAATGGTAATATCATGTAGGCATAGAGTATACGTTAGTACGTTTGAATGTACTAAGCATATTGGATGCAATGTAGATACACATAATCTAATATAGTCAAAATACATAGAAATAGGCAATAGGTAAGAACAATCTCAATATGGCATGCATGATCAATGCTTTAAGAAAAACATGTTTGTAAATCATTCAACTTGCATAAGTAATCATGAAGATTTCAGCCCGACATGAATGCAACAAATGCATACAACATGAATGTCAAAAATCACCATAAACCTGTCGACATAAACATTATTGCATGCAAGATGACATAAGGGATAAACTTAAAACTTGAAATCATATAGGGGACTTAAATTAGTACCTTCGGTTTGAGTAGTGTGGAGATATGTATATCGCTTTCTTTTCATGTACGCCTTAGCTTCCCATGTGGCACTTTCGACTTGTTGGTTCCTCCAATAGACCTTGACGGAAGATACATTTTTGTTTCTCAACCTCTTCAC
>JAOTQJ010138088.1:0-40528 GCA_025642045.1 Solanum sejunctum | reverse complement strand
TGGTGGCGCTTTGTTGGACTGGTTTTCCTAGTGCAGGTGAAAGTGTTTCTCATTTATTTCATAGTTTATTTAAATGACTATTCCTAGTTAATCAAACCTTATGCACATATTATCTGTACTCACTGCTACTTCTTATCCCTTATAGCTTTCATCTAAGGACTTTCACTTAGCAGTTGATTTCTGGACATATAGTTGAGTTTACCCATATAGTGGTGAGACTCAGGGTCTCAAGTTCCTATTACATGTTATTTCCTAGAATAGTAATCTTTATTATAATTTGGAGACTATGATGTATTTACTTTAGTTCGTTATTATTTAGATGCTCTTTTGTACTTGTGACATTAGGTTCTAGATGTCTGGTTTAGTGATGTATTTTCTTGTCTATCTATCTATTTATAGGACTTTTTATTACTGTTATCTTGGGAATTGTGGTCCTTTAATCCTGACCCATTTTTTGAGTCATAACAAGTTTGGTATTAGACTCCATATCCACTTATCTCATGAGTCAAACAGAAGAGTTTGTATCTATCGTCGAGAGGTTACAAGATGCTTTTAGGACAAACTTCTTTTGATGATTCTTTTGTATACATTCCTTGACATCAAAGTATTGAATATCTCTAATCCACTATTTCTGCACAAATATTGAGGGTTAGAGCTAAAGTTATAGATGGTAAGCCTATACCTGTTGCTAGAGCCCTTGCCCTTGGTAAAGGTAAAGGTTATTGGACGCCTAAAGACTTAGGTCGACACTAAGAGGATTACAATGGGGTAGCTAAAGGATCTAGTTTCTCCCCATACCGTTCAAGATACTACACTAGCAATTCAGGAGCTACTAGTTCAACTATTGGCGGGTAGGATGGTACCTTTACCACTGATAATCTTTTGGGTACCTCAATTCTCTTGTGCCCGTTGATCCCTCCCCTCTTATTTCGAGACCTAAAATGTGTTTCAATACTTCAAGGGTATTTTTAGCACTGTTTATTGCACTATCGAGATTCTTAATCCCACTAATATTTGCTAGTTCTGCTATCTTATTATCTAAATAGAAGAGTTTTGAGAGGTTTTTGAGATTGGATCCTCTCAGTTTCGATGGTATATCAAATGATGGAGTTTATGACTTCTTAACAGAGTGCCAAGAATGATTGTATAATTTGGATATCCTTGAGGTTTATGAGGTTGCTTACACATCTCATTAGTTCACAAGTATGGCTCACTCTGGCCAACTAGTACTATTATGATGGGTTCAGAGCAGTTCACAGAGCTATTCATGGAGAAGTTTGTACTTTACAACTTTCATGATCAGTGTCGAGATAAGTTTGACAAGCTAGAGCTGGGTTCTATGATTATGTCTAAGTATGAGGCCCACTTTCATGTATTGTCAAGATATGCTATGTCCAATATTTGCACTAAGTTTGAGAAAATTAATAGATTTCTGAAGGGGTTGACTAGTTATCAGCAAGAGGCTACAACTTTCCTCGGCTAGCTGGCAGGATTTTTAGAGCATTGTAGACCCTACAAGGATGATCGAGGGCATTAGATAGGCTGTACATGGTGGTTGTAAGCAGTCCCACCATCATGGATAGTCTAGTGGTTATGCACCCAGGGCTAGTGATCTTTAGAGGTAGAGCACTCCAGGTACTAGGGGTTGATCCATTCATGCTGTCATTTAGGGCACCGAATGTGCAAGTAGGCCCAAATATAATCATGTTGGCCATGGTAGTTCCTCATGTTGATGAGGGAATATAGGTTCTTTGGGTTACTCCTCCTAGAGTTCAGGCTTTTATGGTTGATATACATGTGATGAGTTTGGCCTCTAGCCAAGGATTGCCCTAGGCATGCTCTTGCTTCTCTTCTATCAGTTGTAAGGTCAACTCAATCTATATCAATTGTTCTTACGAGAGGTGCTTCACAAAGTATGAGGTTTGGTGCATAGGGTGAGCTTAGATGGGTACTGGGTGAACAATAAGCATAGAGTATGTTATGTTATCCTACGAAGGGCTGAGACACAGGCCTTTGATGCTGTGATTACAAGAATTGTTTTAGTTTTTCACTATTTTGCTTTAGTATTATTTGATGTGATATCCATTTATTCATATGTATTGACCTGTTTTGCTTCGAATATAGATGGTATGTATGAGTCTGTTGATTGCATATTTGTTTTTGCACCTCATTAGGTGAGTCCTTAATGGTGGATCACATTTGTCGAGGAATTTAGTGGTATTTTTAGATAGAGAGACCTAGACTACTTTGATCTTTTTTGACATGGTTAACTTCAAAGTTATATTAGGCATAAATTAGATGTCACTACATGATGTAGTTCTTGATTGTTATGCCAAGATTATGACCTTAGCATTTTTAGCTTGCCTCTTTTAGTAAGAATAGATGCACCTAGCCCATACAACTAATAAGGTGATTTTTAATGGTGGTTCTCGCCATTTGATGGACAAGGTTGCTTATCATACTAGGCTCATATTTGGGATTATTCCCAAGAGTCACCTTCATGGATATGTTTTTGAAAGATTTGTCTGGTGTTCCTCAGGAACATGACATCAATTTCACTATAGGTTCAAAGCCATCTACTAAACCTATATCTATATCCCATTATAGGATGACTCTTGCTGAATTCAAAAAGCTTAAGAAATACTTGGAGGATTTGCTGAAGAAGGTTTTTATTAGTCCTAGTGTTTTAACTTGGGGTGCCCTAGTGCTATTTGTAAAGAAGAAGGATGGTTCTATTCAGTTGTGTATTGATTATTGGTAATTGAAAAAGGTCACCATCAAGAACAAATATCCCCTCCCTCAGATAAATGATTTATTTGATTAGTTATAGTATGTCTCGGTGTCTCCAATATTGATTTATAGTGAGGATATCACCAGTTGAAAGTTTAGGTGTCCGACATCCCAAACACCACTTTTAGGACTTATTATGGGCACTACAAGTTTGTGGTTACATCTTTTGGGTTGAATAACGCCCCAGCTATTTTAATGGAGTTGATGAACTAGGTGTTTAGGCCTTACTTGGATTACATCATAATTGTGTTTATTGATGACATGCTGGTTTATTCTAAGAATGAGGTGGATGACATTCAACCCTTAAGGACTGTACTCTAGAAATTGAGAGAAGAGAAGTTATATGCTAAATTTTCCAAATATGGATTTTGGAATAAGTTTGTATCTTTCTTGGGGCATGTGGTTACAAAAGATGGCATTATAGTGATACAACTAAGGTAGTAGCTGTTTGGGATTAAGTGAGACCTACCTTGGTTATTAAGATTAAGAGTTTTATTGAGTTGGCAGGGTATTACCGATGATTTGTTAAGGGATTCTCTATTATTGCAGCTTAATTGACCTAACTCACCTAAAAAGAAGCATGTCATGCCTCAGGAGGGTACCGTTTGTGTGGCCGACACTTAGAAGCCATTGTTGACTCCTAAGCGAACCACTTGGCCTCATCACATTCATTCAATCAGCGAAAGACTTAAAATAAAAGAAAATAAGATAGGCAAATCAAAGCATCAATCTGTCTCAATATATTGAGGCCATAGGGCAAAAATCAAACATTAATTCTTTGATATAAGAATAGTTTTAAAAGGAATCATTCAAGACATAAGGTTCTTAACATCAACTCATCACCATCTAGTCTATGAAGCCTCTTGCTCTACTATCTAGATGGTGCCAGTGACAGGTTCATGGCTACCTCAAATAAAAGAAAAAGAAAATCCAAACTCTAGTAGCTAGATGATAGTAAAATGAAAATCCTCTAAAAATAAAGAGGTCTCACCGATCAGCTCAATGCGAATGGATCCTCAAAAAGTGCTTATTGTTGATCTCTAATACCTATTTCTGTATAATAGAATAATGCAGTACAGGTGGATGTTAGTATATGAAATGCGCGAGTATGTAAAATGGCTGAAAGAAACAGATATAGATAGAATAACATCAACTTAGAAGCTAATCAGGGTGTCAAATATCTATCTATAAGAAGAAAAAAGAGTAGACAATGACTATTAATTTCTACAAATCCAAATCCAGTCCAATCCAATCAAATCAGAGTACTATCAATATAGAACCTATCTGGGAGTTTGTCTTATCCAATAACAATCACTTCTGCACCAGTAACTGTAAAACAATCTTGTAGATGTTTCCACTACCATTTAATACCTTGCCAGTGTAAGAACAAATCAAATTCATAATGGATTCGGATAGTTAACCAATGAAGTCTGATTGTTTGAGGACTATAAAATAAGGACATATCTGGCTTTAAGGAACTTAGACTTAAAAATAAGAACTTGTCTGACTTTAACTGGCTTAGTCCTAAAATTAGGTAGTTTTCTAACTTTAACGGACTTAGTCCTCAAAATAGGAACTTGTCCAATTTTAATAGACTTAGTCCACTCCTACACATGGTAACATAGTTATTGAGTTTGAGCAGGACTTACTCTTACTCATTTTGGTGCTCGATTCTCCTCCCAAGACTCAATGCTCATAATAACATCCATCTCGATCAATCATCTCAATTAGTCTCATAAAGTCTCTCATCATTCTATTAGATCTATCTCAATCGGCCCTTCTGGCCTATCATATATCTCATCAACTCAATTGTCAATCAATCTCTTAAAGAGCTTAGACCAATAATTAGGGGGATAATCAATTAGACCAATCTTTAAAGTTTAACTACGGAGACCCTTAGAACCATCAAGCTCTATCAACCTATCATCATGTTCATATCACAATCACAATCAACATTCTCAAATTAATGCTCTAGACTCAACCCCTAGGTTCATTCGTGCAGTTTTTATAAAATAACATATAGCATTTCTGAAATAACTCATGAAAGCATTTAATCAATAAAATTAAGTTTATGATGATTATCAAAATATAAAATACATAGAATATATATAATTTACAAGAAAATATCATGGAAAGCATGTATAGAGGTCAATACTTTCACAATCTCTCTATTACCATAAATAGGGGCACATGGAAGAACAATACAAAGTTTTAGGTTAGCCTTACATACAAGGAAAGTTGATATTACAATAGAAGTTTGATGAATACTAGCTTTCTTGGAGAATATCTTTGATATTAGTAGTTCTTCTAGAGTGGAAGAACTTTGAAAAACATTGTTTGAAGGCCTTCTATTTGATTCTTAAATTCTTGACCTAGAATCCTTAGAGTTCTTAATGAAGAACTCTAATTCTTAAAAAAGAATAATAAAGAAATCTATTCTTAGATTTCTCGAATTCATTTTCTTGAAATCATAGGTTATGATTTAAGATTCTATTAGAGATTCATGAATAGATGAAGAAATTTTGGTTGGGTAAATTGAAATTTATGAAGAATAACTTACCTTGAGGATGAATCTTTAAAGCTAACCCTAACTTGATTTTCTTGATGATTCTTGAGCATTTATATTTATGAGTGAAGGACAGGGATTTAGTTATGAAAGCCTAACGTTTTATGCATTTTGGGATCTTAAATAGACCCCAAAGGTTTTTGGGATAGAATTATCCTCAAAATAAAAAAAAATGATGTCAGTTAGCTTATCCAGAAATGTTTGCGTCAGGTCCGCAACGCAGAGCTATTGCGGACCTTCAGACAGCTCTGCACGTCTTTAGTAAAATAGTCATAACTTTTTACTCCAAACTTAGATACGTTGGAAAGATAATTCAAAGATTGAATTTGATGTATTATATGGCACCTAATTCATTATAATATATGAGATATTGTCATTTGAAATTGACCCTTCTATCAACTTAGACAAAAACTTAGTCAATAGAAATGTTTCAAAATTGTGTTGACCTTGGGTATCCCTTATGACTTCAAATCACATCCACCATACCACAATTACATAGTAAAGGACTGTAACATACATTCATATCTCGGATTTATTAGATCACCATTAAATATAACTCCATGACAAATTCACGATGCGAACATATCACACAGTCTTTCTGAAATTGCATTTTTTCATATAAAAATATTCATTCGATCCGATGCTCAAAAAATCAACCAAGACCATTTTCCAACATAATTTTTCATGTTGAGCACATTTTTAGCTTCAAATTTGCCAAAATATTTTGGAATGATATGTTACACAAGCATCTCTGATTTAGAGGTATTTTGATAATTTTAACAAGTGTTACAAAGGACCTATTTAGTGGACCGAGAAGTGTGAGGTAAACATCCAAATATTCAAGGTGTTGTTTAGTTCGGCACTTGTGCAGCCAGTACCTAAGGAGGGAGTCCCTTTTATTGTCTATTGTGATGTTTTTGGTATGGGTTTGGGTGGTGTATTAATGTAGAGATGGAGAGTTGAGCTTATGCTTCTCTCCAGTTAAAGGTGAATGAGAAGAATTATCCTATAGGGGTTTGGAGCTATTGAAGGACTTTAACATCTCTATTCTATATGATCTGTTCAAGGCCAATGTGGTAGCTTATGGTTTGATTAGAAAGGTTTATACTATAGGCAGTTTGACATTCTTAAGGGTGGAGAAAAGTGCCTTTGTCATATAGGTTCAGTCTCTAGCTCACCAAATGATTGGACTTGATATTTCTCCAACTCATAGAGTTTTGCCCTTTGTTGAGGCTTAGTCTTCCCTGATGGACTAGATCTATGCTCACTAGTTTGATTATGGTAAGATATGTATGACTCGAGATAAGGTGTTATGAGTGATGCGAAGTCAGCTTTCATTGATTCAAGGGGTGTATTGAGGATTAATAAGAGAATTTGTGTGCCTAATAAGGTGATTGGGTGTGCATGATCTTAAAGGAGGCATATGATTCCAAGTATGTTATTCACTCGGGTGTGGCCAAGTTGTTTCATATTTTTGAAGCAATATTACTATGGTAGGGGATGAGAAAAGACATTGTAGACTTCGTAGGTAAGTGTTTGAATTGCCAATAAGTGAAGTATGAGCATCAAAAGTTAAGAGGTTCAATGTAGATGATGCCCATTCCTGAGTGGAAGTGGGAGCATATTATAATAGATTTTTTAACTGGATTACCCATGGAATTAGGTATGCTTTACTTAGTTTGGGTGATTGTGGACAGATTGACCAAATCAGATTTCAAATTTAGCTTTGGGACTGTGCAAGCACACACACTCTCACAAAAGATGTTCATACATAATGACTAGTATCATAGGCTTTGCCCTACACTTATGACTCAAATTTTCAACTAATAGGACTATGATCACTTTAGGATGTTCTAGTCTTGCAATGCCAGCTTATGGAGTTTTGGTATGGCTTTTTGGAAAAATATTGACTAAAATTCATCCTTGAACTATGTTTTTCATCACTTTCACCTTACCGACTCAAATATTTTCACCTTACCCTCCGTTTACCACATTTAAGCTTTTTTGGGAATTTTCTTCTCATTTTTCAAATTTTGCCTCAATTTTACACTTCATTTTGCTTTTATCTCAATCTAAGGCATGTTTTTTCTTTTTCTTGCACCTGGTAGATGATTTTCTTCCTTTTCTCCTCATATCTAACTTACCACCTTATTTTTGTGATATTACCCCTACACCAGCCACTTCCAACTTCGGATTTTAGCCTACGATGAAGTACACAATAACTATTTTCCAAACCAGTGCCACTTTTTGTAACCACCCTCAACTTAGGAGTTTTGCCTCAATCAAGGGTCACAATACTCAAGGACAGACTAGGGCCAATCTCAAGGTCTTTCACTGCACACGGTTAGGCTTATTAGGTGTTTTTCAAAGAATAGGTTTATGTAAGGCTCAAAAATTTGGAACAAGGGAAAAACATCATTTGGTTTGTTATTTTTGGCTAAAGTGGACTAATTAAATAATAAAGGCCTAGATCCATCCCTAATCCATTTAATCTACAATCTAACTTAAAGTAACAGGGTAAGTTTTGAATTAGCACAAAATGCACGAATCTAGCATAATAAGTTCACACTCACATGGCATTGCAATACATTACCAACAAGGAACTCACATATCATGCTTTATGTCTCAATTAACTTCACTTATCAGAACAAGTATTGCCAAACACCCAAACATGCATGGTTGTCATTAAAGTACTAATCAAAAATTTTAAGTTGGTACCAATTTTCAATGCAAAACGTAAAACCATATTATATGCCATAAGTATTAGTACTATATGCTACACATATTATATAAACATCCTAAACGTGATGGTTCAATAGAAGTTAAATATGCATGAGAAAAGTGGACACAGGCAAGAAAACCTCGGTATCAAAATTTGGGGTAGTTGTGGACCGTATGCTACTCAAACTTCACCAAGACCCATAATTATCCACCACCCATCAAAAAGGTTATACATTATCCTCAATGCACCCAACCAAGAAAAAATAGAATAGTAGGGGTCAAAAAACCACACCTCGATCTCGGGTTGGATTTGGTCATCTCCCATCTTCAGGGTGATATGCTCAAAAGTCGAACTCTATTAAGAGAAGCCAATTTACCTCGCCCTATCATGCTCCAGGCCTAGCCTAATCTGCTCTTCTAGCCTTAATGTGCTCAAGGCTAGTTCGAGCTCATCCTCCTCATCTTCATCATTCTTATCACTATTGAGACGCATTGCACGTACATTTCTCTAAACTAGGTACTCATCTATTCAAAGGTTCTTCCCAGAGAATTCTTTGGGGGATCTTGGGAGGCAAATAAGTCATATAGTGGCTTAGTAGATGTAGTCTCTGGTACTGTTATAGGTATCTTAAGTGAAGCTATCATATCAGCCCTAAGCTTCTCAATCTTCTTGTGGACGAATGACAAATCTGAATATCGAGCCTAGGTTAACCACTTCTAAACCCAGGCCTAAAAGGCATCAATATCGACATCCACTCCAGAAACATGCTCTTGAATAGTAGGGACGTTAAATGCCACATTGCACCATTACTCTAAGTCCGCAATAGTTTGGTGGACCTGTGGCCTAAGATATTGAATAACCTGAGACAACTGGACTTATTACATGATAACCGCTACGCCATGGCCTGAGTAGAGACAAAAGATACCTAAACCATGCCTATTGTAGAAGTCTGTGATGCTGTGGCATCTGGTGTAGGAGTACCTATGGTAAGACCCCTCTCAATATCGATGCCTCAGGCTGCTGGGGTCTTTCCTCAGTAGTAGTAGCAATAGTAGTAGTGGTGATAGTCGTCGAACTCTTAGGTGGTGGCTTTGGGGCAAGCATCGGCGGTGGTGGTGGTGCTCATGAGGTTGCCATTGTGTTCATATCGGCTTTTATTAGGTTGTCAACCAAGGTAAGCTAGCCTCCACTAACTGGTCCAACTCATGAAGTATCTACACTAGCCTCTCTAAACACAGTCTGTAGACCAAAATAAGGAATAGGATGGATATGGCCCTATTGAGTGTTTACACATGAATCTGGTCCACTATGAGTCGGGCTCAATCAATGTCATTGACAACGAAGATGTTGGCTACTAATACCGTCAGCTTCGGTGTCAAAGTTATCTACCAGAGTAGGCCTGATTCAAGATCTAACACCTGCCCACCAAAACTTAGAGGGGAAACTTAATGAGGCCTTGATAATAGGCATCGTGTGGATGGTAACCCAAGTAGGCTCAGGACTCTACTATGCAATATATTCGGCCACCCATCTCAGAATTAAGGTCTATTGTACTGGATCCTTCATAAACATTGTTGTTCTAGCCTACCCCAACATATTGTCAAACTCAGCTATTGATCTCGAGGCGTGGTACTCAAGACTAAAAAGTACCTGGCGGATCATCTCCTCTGATATATTAACCCACCGCCCTCCCACTCGAACCTCTGTCAATCTAGGATGTGAGATAGCTCTCCTCCCCTTGTGAAGATCTTGTTGAATCGTGGCTGCGTATCATGCATAAAACTTCTATATCAAAATCTGTGCATATCATTCAAACATCTCCTTCAGCCACTTTAGCCCATACTATATTATCATGTTCTCTAAACTTGGGACACGATTCAGTCCACCAACAACAACCCTAGGCTCCTCGAATAATGATTGGCTGGGTTTTCCCCATTCCATAGGTTGTATGCCATCCAAAAATATGGCCTCCATCCCTTAGACACACTATTAGTGACTACTAGCATATGGTGATGAAGAAGAAGATAGTGTGATAGAGGACTCAACATCTCCTCTATTTTCGAAGGCCCCCGCTGAACTCTGCTCCTCCTCATATGGGGTCGTCTAGGACATGCTACTCCCCATATACTTACTGCCTTTCTCATCAGACTGGGTTGGAATCTCGTTCTGAACTTGAGGTTGCCCTGGTTTAACTACAACACTCATCTGGGGTCGAGTTGTTGCTAGGTCAGGATGGGCATCCGACCCATTCAGTTAAGGGGTCTGCTCAATATCCAAAGGCTCATCATCTGTAGGGTCATCCCTGAGTTACCTCTTAAAAGCCTCAATTTCTGCTTGTTTTGTCATGACCCAAGAGTAGGGCCTAGACGTGATTGGTGAATGGGGAACCAAAAGGAACCCCAAACAAGCCCCATAGTATAGCATTACACATTCTTGGTTAGGGAAGCAATTAAAATGATAATGAGAGATAAGCATAAACAAAGGAATTAAGACTAAGTGCTAAACTTCCATATTATAACATTAAGAAACAAAAGAGTAAAGGCTCATATCATAGATACATAGCATGTCCAACAACACTTTTACTACATAGATAAGAGTGGGGGCCACGACAAATAACTGGGATCACCTTCATTGTCAATATATAAATAAAGGAAATATAACTTTAGAACATAGCAAGAGATCATAAGCAACATCCCCAAGATGAAGGGCTCACCAACAAGCTTTAGATACAATTGGACTATCCACGTGGAGGAGGATGATGATCAAGCGGTGCATCAATTCCTACATAGTGACATCATATAGGTATAGAGTATGCGTTAGTACATTTGAATGTACTAAGTATGTAGGATGCAATACAACAAAATATAGGCATCATAAGCAAAATGCATAATCATAACAAATGAATAACATACTAACAATATAATATGTAGCAATGGTGTTTGCAGTAAAACGATGCTTTCAATCCAAATAAGATTGTATAGTTCATAATACATAGTGTGGGATGAAAACTCAACATACATAAAATAAGACCAAGTGAGCTACAACTCAGAATCCCGTTGTTAACCAGAAAGGGAGAACTTACTTGCCAAGGTGAACCTCCTAATGAATAAGTGGCTCTACTAAGCCTTATGTGAACCGGGTACTCACCTCTAGTTCTAGGACTCGTGTACTCACGTCAAGCCCAGACTCCGGTACTCACCTCAAACCCTCATATTTAGGGTACTCGCCTCTTAGAGATTTGGTGACTCGCCTCTAATCCCTTCACCTACGGTGGCATGCAGTTCTAGGACTTGGGGATTTGCCTCTAGTCTCCTTGGTGCTAAGTCCAATCTTATCAAATATATAAGCTAATCATACTTAAATAACTTGCAATAAACATAGAGACATGGCACAAGTAGCTATCAACATCATTGACCTCAAATGGTGAGCCTAACTTTAATTATAGGAATGCTTCATCATCAACATTACCCTTTCAATAACATCAAAGGCTCACAAGAGGCATAATCTTAAGAAAGGCGCTTAATTTGGCCCTATAACATCATCAACATTTCCATGATTTAAACACATCTTTAGAAAGTTCATAGTCATCATAGAATCACTTGAATCATAACTCAACCAATAGATCATCAAAACCTAAAGAATCCATAAAAAGGCATTTTATCAAACACTTGACAAGTATGTACAACTAGTGTAGAACCACGTAATTCAAGAGTGTAAAAATGCAATGTAAAACCATAAATAGATACTTGCTAATCAAGCAATATACATCAAAATCCTTCATTAAATCTCAAGATACATCAAAGATTCATAGCCCAAAACATAGTAAAACAATCACATTTTCATAAACCCAAACATAGTGTGCAGTGAATTTCATCATAAACAAGACCGATGAATAAATCATGCAGTTTGTAAGAAAAGGAAGAGGGCATCATGGGTGAAAGAATTCTATAAAAACAAAGACATATACCTAAGCTTGGGAGATGAGCTCAATGAAGATTGAGACATGAAGCTTGGTTGAATGTCTTAAGATTCAGAGAGGGTTATGGCAATTGAAATTTAAGAGAAATAAAGCCTAAGAGTTTGAGTGAATATTGTGGAATGCCTTGTATGATATAAAGGCACAATATGGCTAAGTATACATATTTTTATATGTGGGAAGGCTTAGGGTCAAGACCCAAAGGCCTTGGACCGGACAACAAAATCTGCTCAAAAATAACACAGAGGCGGCTCGTGCCAAGAACGTACACTACACACTAGAATTTGACACTTTATAATTTTCGATTTTGCTATGGTTGCTCTAGAATTCGGGTTAGATCTATTTCCCCCTCAATTTTTCTAAATGAACAACAATATGAAGTCAGATTTTTGAAATAACACATGGATTTTGAGATATGTTGAAATTATGATTCCGGTACTTTCAAGGCACATTTTTGGGCACTTTTTTGTGGTCGTTACAATATCTCCCCCTTGGGAATATTCGTCCCCAAATGTCAAAGAAACTTACAAGAGAAGAGTATTCATAAAGACACCAGCCTCTACAATAATGCAACAACACACTTAAACACCATTTTAAAAATCTCAACATAAGTGTAAAATCACCATGAACCTTTTCAATGTAAACATGAATGCATGCAAATGACATAGGGGCTGGAACGTGAGACATGAATTCAGAAAAAAGGTTTTACATAATACCATATTATTGAATAGAATGAAAAAAATTTATGGATTTCACTTTTCTATGCCCTCTTCGGCTCCCAAGAGGTAGTATCGACTTGGCGATTCTTCCAATGGGCCTTGACTAACTCTACGTCCTCATCAATCAACGTCTTCATCCCTTCCATCCATTACCTATACCAGGACCTTCTCCTAAGCCAACATGTCTCCCACAACACCCACAACCTCAAAGATTTGTATGATACTAGAATCACCAACACATCCCCTCAACCCAAAACATGAAAATCCGACAAACCATAACCATATCCCTAGGTAATTAAAATCCTTAGGCAACCTTACCAATCTTCTATAAATCCTACAAGGGCTCACAATCGTAAACTCAATTGTCAACCTTAAACCCATCTAGTCCACTTGATACTATAAACTCTCAAGAATATTTTTAGGGTTCCAATCTTAGATTAGTATTTTCTCTTTGAAAACCCATATTTGGGGAATGTAAATCTTGTGCTACATACTTTGGAATTTATCAAGCTTATAGGTTTGCAATTTAGGTGTCTTCATTTTCATTAGAGTTGGTAAAATTCTCAACTATACCTTTTACTTGCATTTTTGTGTTTTTTTATCTTAGCCATGAGTAGCTAAACACCCACAACTTAGGGTTGTGGGAACCATGGGTAGTTGACATGAAATAACCTAGGTATTGTTTATTTCTATGATTCTGGTTTTGCATGTATTATTTATTTCCTTTTGTTATTAATGTTGTTTGGTTGTGGCCAACACCAAACCCTACCTACTATCACAATCCTCACTAAGGTAGTGACGAATAAGAAAAGGGAAGCAGATGTCAGGACTCGGTTGATGTGCTCCCATATAGTCGACCAAACCTGACCAAGGAGAGGTTGACTTGGACAATAGGTAATGGTTAGTTGGAATGCCATGGTAGCAGACCAAAAGCTATAGTGAAATTTGACCTTCACCTTCACAAGAGGGATGGAAGAACGTAAGTTACCATCCTTCATGCGATTCACAAATTATAGTCATGTTATCTAGGGAATTTGAGTCAACGAACCATGGGGAACATAATTCCCAAGTTGTTCCCAAATCTGAGTGTTTTCTTGCTTTCTAATTAGTGTTTGTTTTATCTTTGGCTTTGAATTAATCCCCCCCCCACATATATATATTGTAGTTGTAGATAGTAGAAATGATTAGTGCTGAATTCTCGTAGTCAAGCCCTGTATTCCCTGTGGATTCAACCCTAACCTTGGTTAGGTTAATTACTGATAGCAACCATTTTCTTATTGGAGCATGACTATCATCATTCAGCATAAATCATGAGGTGGGACAAATCCATATCACTAATCAACATAGAGGTCCAGCACTCCTTACTTACCAAGTCAGATACTCCCATCATGAACTTACTTATCCAAGACCTTAGATCGGCCACCATTTGGGGGGACATTTTGAAAGTTAATTGAAATTGAGGGCATACTCCCTCACACTCAAAAATCCTTGTTTCAAGTTCATGAAATCCACCACTTTATCTTCGTAAATCTCAAGATGGAAGAATCAATTAAGAAAAGCCACCTTGAACTCCTCTCATAGAACCACATTGTCAACCCCCATCTCTACTTTACATTGATTGAACCATATTTGTGCAACCCCTTTGAGTTGGTAAGCCACCAACTCTGGCTTTTCCTCCAATCTGACTCCCATGATAGCCAATACCTTGTAGATCTCATCAATGAACTCTTGAGTATCTTCATCTACCTTAGATCCATAGAATTCTGGCAGACTCATCCTTAGAAAGTCCCTCACGTGAGATGCTGGAGTAGGAGCTTGGGCCCTTTAGTTGGCATAAGAAGTGCATCCCAAAACTCTTGTTCTTTGGGAGAGCAAGCTCTTCTTTCTCTTCTGTTGGACATAATCTGGTATAATAATGAATAAATGTTTGGGGGGGGGGGAACTTACTTCAACTCTATAGCACGACTTAGAACATGAAGAAGGGAAATATTTCATAAAATGTCTCACAGTCTCCTATTCATAGTTGTTGAGCACAAAACAACCATGAATAAGACTCTAATAAACACAATATGTTAGACTCCGGAGATGTAGCAACCTAGTGCTCTGATACCATCTTTGTCATGACCCAAGCCTAGGGCCTAGATGTGACCGGTGAATGGGGAATCCAAAGGAACCCCAAACAAGCCTTATAACATATCATTATATATCCTTGGTAGTGGTAGCAACTAAAATGATAATCATAGATAAGCATAAATAAGGGAATTGGGACTAAGCGTAAACTTTAATACCATAACATCAAGAAACAGGACAATCAAGGCTCATAGCATAGATACATAACATGTCCAATAACACCTCTACTACATAGAGAACAGCAGAGGCCATGAAAAACAAATAAGATCACGCTGATAGTCAATACATAAGTAAAGGAAAGATAGCTTTAGTACATAGCAAGATATCATAAGCAATATCCTCGCAATGGCGAACTAACCAACAAGCTTGAGAGAAAATCATACTATGTACATGGAGGAGGTGGATGATCAAGCGGTGCATCAGTTCCTATGTGGTGACATCATATAAGCATAGATATGTGTTAGTACATTTAAGTGTACTAAGTATGTGGGATGTAATTCAACAAGAGATAGGCATCACAAGCAAAATGCATAATCATAAACAATGAATAACATACTAACAATGAATGATATTTGAAGTAAAACCATGCTTTCAATCAAAATCAACTTGTATAGTTCATAATATCTAGTGTGGCAAAAAACCTCAACCGACATAAAATAAGACCAAGTGAGCTGCAACTCAAAATCTCAATGTCAACCCCACGTTGAAGGAATTTACTTGCAAAGGTGAATCTCCTAACGACTAAGTGAATCCACTAAGCCTTAGGTGAACTGGGTACTCAACTCTAGTTCTTGAACTCGGGTACTCGCCTTTTGGAGTGTCACGATCCAAATATAGGGCCTAGACATGATATGGTGAATCAGGAAACCAAAGAAATGCCAAAAAAGTCTCTCAACTTATCATTACACATCATTGCTCGCTAAAGCATGTTAAAGACATAAAATGATACTAAGGGGTAAGGGGCTAAGGGTATCTTGCAGATCAACAGCATCAAGAGACAAGGAGTCAAAATTCATACCATAGATATATATCTTGTCCAACAAATATCTCTAAATACATAGATAGAGCGGAGAACAAGATAAAATACCAAGCTCAGCCTCATAGTTAAAATAGAACATAAGAAAGTGTCTCAATACGTAGATAATAGCAACACAGACTAAAGTCCCTGAAGTGGAGATCTCACCATCTAGCTTTGAGTAGAACTGATCTAGCCACGTGGAGGAAGAGGATGATCAACTTGAGCACCTGTTCATACATAGTGATATCATGTAGGCAAGAATATGCATTTGAAAATTTCAATATACTAAGTATATGGGATACAATGCAATAATAGATAAGCTTCATAGTCAATATGCATGAATGGACAATATGTATGACATAAAAATGTGACGTGTATGGTCAATGCATAAGTAAAACATAATTTAGTAACTCATGCTCATATAGGACATCACTAGTGAAGCATAGACCAACTAGATTTCCAAAGTATAAATCCCTTTGTCAGTTGATGATGATCTCACCCCATCACCCTGGTGGTGTTGTATGAACTCCTCATATGGTTGATGATAATCACACTTTATCACCCTGGTGGTGAAGTACAAACCCCTCACATGTTTTTATGAGTACAAACCCCTACGTCAGTTGATGATAATCTCACCTCATCAACCTGGTCATGTAGTATGAACACCTCACATGGTTGATGATGATCTCAACCCATCACCCTGGTTGTATGGTACAAACCCCTGACTTGGTTGATGATCATCTCACCTCATCACTCGAGTGGTGGCATACGAATCTCTCACACGATTGACGATGCTCTAATACAATACTTTATATAGGATTCATCATATATAAGCTCTTTTCGTCTTCATACAGTCAAAGATATCATATCTAATGCTTTGGATCTTCATTTACTCAAGAAACAATAACCAGACATTTTATCAAACACCTTGGGGTGTGTAGTGTGTGTAAAAGACCATGCAATTTAGAGATGAAATAATGCAAGAAAATCTATAGCAAAACCATCAATCAACACCTTCCAACACCTCCAAGACATTATCATCAAAACTCCTCGTCAAATCTAACATTAGATCCAAGATTTAGAGCTCAAAACATGCTAAAACAACCATACTTTCATGAATTAAAATCACTGTACAGTAACTTTGTCAATATACCAGACCCACAAATCAACTTTAAATCATGAAATATTAGTAAAAAAGAGTCTTAGGCGCCATGGGTGAAAGGACATAATGGTTTAACCCCACATACCTTGAGTTTGGAGAACCCCTGAAGAAGATTGGGAATGGTGACTTGAAGCTAGAATGAGATCCTTGATGAAATCCTTAAGATCGGTCTTGAGTTTGGGACTTTAATTTAGGGTGAAATATGAGTCTAAGTGTTTGAGTTAGTCTTAGGGAATGTTTAGGATGATATGAGTGTAAAATAAGGCTAAGTATAGGTATTTTCAAGTGTGGGAGGGTCTAGGCCCAAGACTTAAAGCATTGGATCCGAAGCAGAAATTTGGCCAAAATAATATTAGGGCGCATCGCGCCCCAATTGCGGATCCTCACTATTTTCTAGCACACTTGAAAATTTGTAATTCACTATGGTTGCTCTAAAATTGGGGTTAGACTCTCTTTCACCTTATTTGGATCACCTGAACAAGAGTATGAAGTCGGATTTTTCAATAACGAACTAATTTTAGATACATGGAAATTAAAATTCCAGGCATTCTGAGGCACATTTTCGGGTACTTTTTGGGGTCATTACAATATCTCCTCCTTGGGAACATTCGTCCACAAATGTAAAAGAGACGTACAAGACAAGAATGATCATAACAAATCAGCCTCGCAAAGAATGCAATATTACATTAAAAACACTGTTTTCAAGATCTCAACATAAATGTAAAATCATCATAAACTTGCCAACTTAAATATAAATGCACAAGAATGACATGGGGGCTGAAACATAGGACTTGATATGATATCATAAGCTTGAATAGGGTGAAAGAGGTATGGATATCGCTTCTCTATGTCCGCATCCACTCTTTGGGAAGTTCAAACGAACAAACAACTCTTCCAAAGGGCCTTGACGATCCCTACACCATTATCTTCAATTCCTCCACTCATCCATCCAAACCTCCACCGGAACCTCCTTCTAAGACAACTCATCGTCCACCTCACCCACAACTTCAAAGAGTTCCATAGCACTTGGGTCACCAATACGTCCCCTCAACCTAAAACTATTACAAACTGAACACAACATAACCATACCATAGGCAGTTCCCAAACTATGCAACCTCACCAACCTATCTTTACCCTCTATAAGGACTCAAAACTCTCAACTCAATTGTCAACCTTAAATATACCTAACCCATTTGGTACCATAACCACCATCTCCCTCTTGGGAGATAATCCTAGTCTATCATCTTCTAACCCAAACTCCCAGCTCTAATAAGATGTAATCAAGGCCTTGCCTATTCTAGACCTCTTAAAGTGAGGTCTCAACAAGTACAATACATATTTAGGACAAGAGGAAGATTCAGTAGTCGTTGATTTTAATTATTACCGCACTAGTGATGCCTTGACACCACAACCTTACCAGGATATTTGGGAGGAAGTTGAACAAATGGCATAGGTTAATTATGGGGCTAAGCTACATTGGCCTAGGAATAGGAATGTAGCATTTCTTGATGTGCAAAAGAGGTATCCAAAATTTAACAACTTTGTTGATGCCAAGATATAATTGGATCCTAATAATATGTTTTCTAGTGAATGGTCTGATGAGATATTGTTTGGGAAACAAGAAGGTTTAAAAAGTGATGGATGTGCCATAGAAGGGGTATTTGTTCAGAAAATAGGTATTGTAGTCCATCAAAAGGGTACTTTTGCAAGCCAGGACTGGTTTATCAAGAAGCACATGTGTGTAGGTCTTCATGAATTTCCACAAGTTGAATAAACATGTAATTTGTTTTGTCTTGATGCAAAATTTTCTTCCACAAAAACAAGTGCAATAAAATGTGAGAGTCGAATTGGATCAAGCATGGGATTTTACGGTTTATTGAGGTTCATTTGTAAAATTAAAAGAAACAACGTATTTTGAGTGTCTATTTACCTTATTTAAGGGTAATTAACTCTTGAAAACATGTGCAGAAATTTTATCAAAAATTTAAATCAAACCATGTAATAGTAGCGTATTACCATGTATTAATATGTTCAATTATCACACCAAGGCATTGTTTTTTGGGTTTAAATAAAATATATAGGTGTTTTTTGAAAAATTACTATTTATTCTTGTGTGGATGGTAGGTAGGTCTAGATGAAAATTTTATTCTTTTTTCATCTCTAGGTATAACAAATTTAAAAGACCATGAATATATTTTGCGAATTTATATATACTAGTTAGCATATGTATATATATGTAAGAAGAAATAATTGTGTACATTATATTATTTACTACATTTTTTTCAAAACAAAACCTAACCTAAAATTTTCAAGATAAAAAGTGTAGTTATAAAAGAACATGATAATTCATCATTACATAACAATTAAGGAGAAAATTAAATATACTGAACAATATAATGAACAATGTTTTATCGTTGATATTAAAAGTTAAAATTATGCAGGTGTATTCATACATGAGAATACTCTAATGAATAAGATAAAGGATGAACAATTACACTATTTAGAAAAAATAATAATGCAGGAAAGAAGATAACTAATTAAAAACTAAAATAAGGAGAAATAGAATTAGAATAATTCTCTGTTTCTTGTACAGTTTGATCCATAATGTTACGTCAATAAAATTGTATATATTTTAAAAAAATATATGAGGTAAAATTCTAATTAGTGCTAAATATCATGATTTTTTTACCATGTCAAATATGGACTATAATAGAGAGCAAAGTTACAAATATTATGATATTAATTAAATGATAATTATTTTAGAATAGAAGTTGTCTTTGACGGCTATATTGGACGACCAGCGACCAACAATATTCTACTCCGATCATTTTTATTTGGATTCAAATCTACTCCGATATGTCTTTTGTCATGTCCTAAGCTTGGACCTAGATGTGACATGACAAATGAGAAGTCCGAAGAAAACCAAAACAAGCTTCTTGATTGTTACATGCACACATCTTTGATTGCACAAGCAAAATTAGGCAATAATAAGAGTCAATTAATAAAAAGGGAAAGTGGGAGTTAGGGAAGTCTTTGATAATCATAAAAACATAAAAAGAGTCAAGCTAATAGCATATACAAAACATAGTATCCAACAACACCTCTAACATAGAATGGAGCTGGGGCCAAGACACTTCCCGAGCTTATCCTCACAAGAATAAGCATCCACCATGAACAAGAAGCCTCAACATAATAGGAAAGAAAATAGATATCGTGCCTGAATATGAGGATTCACAAAGAACTAGCTTTGAACGGTCCGACTAGTCACGTGGAGGATGATTGTCACAACCTAGACATGGGTTCTAATACTGACATGGCGAATGGGAATCTAAGAGTCCCTAGACAAGCCTCAAAGTATCTAGATTAACATCATCGATTCTAAAGTGAACTAAAAATTAAACACTTATTCTAAGGGATTGAAAAGTAGGACACATGCTATGGTGATATCTTAGGGAAAGGGATTAGGATTGATTCACATAGCATATAGCACATAATGACCAAGGGATGGGTAAGAATGACTCATGCTATGGGGGAAATTTGAGACTTAGGATCTTCCACGTTTCCACATCAAACATACATATATATCATAATTCCCATAATCAATCTACAATAGTCATATCCAAAGAACAACCATGACCATAAGGTTCAAATACAACACATAACACATAATCAAATGAGAGTCCACAAGATGTCTAACAATGCCTCTAGTCATAAGATAGGACGGGGGCCAAGACATACCCTGAGCTTACACTCTAGGAAATAAAATAGATAAAGTAACATAGTTAGAGGAAGGGTGGTTCATCCTTGGAAGATAGGATTGACCATAACAAGTAATACCTAAATCCTAAGCTAGACGTCATATGGTGGATGGATATGTTCTTCGGTCCCTACGTGGTGAGATCATATAGGCAAAAGTATGCGTTAGTACATTTGAATGTAATAAGTATGAGGGATGCAGTGCATATGACTTACAAAACCTAAATTAAAGTTGGATGACAAGGGCATATAATATAGAAAGAATCATATAACAAGAGAGTAGTATAATAATATGCCATATGAGTATGATGTATGAATGTGCAAATGCTTCATATATATTGAGGATGGGACCATAACCGACATGAGACCAAGTGATTATGCCTTGAAACCCATTTGTCTTCTCCACAATGATAAGAAGTGACCTACTTGCCAAAGGTAGATCCTTAACATACTTTTCTCCATTGGGGCATAAAGATAATCCTATGTTAGGGCAAATGTTCAAGGAAAAGAGTATGGAACCTTGGAGATATTCCACGCTGACATCCAATCTATCGGTGCTAGGTCGCCATCCCACTAGAACACACACATATACACACACACACACATATATATATGCTTGTAATATAGACATAAGACTTCAAATTGTTGACATGCATTCTTAGGCGTAAAGGCCAAATCACATTCTTCATAATCATGCATAATAGGCTAAAAAGCTAAAACATTCTTCATGACATACTTTCATGCATAGGGATAGCTCCTTAGAGCACCTTCTTGAGAGATGAGTATGGAACCTTGGGGATAGCCCACTGCCACTCAAACATCAATCGATGCTCCCTTAAACATAGTGGTGTAAACACATATGATTTGCTGAATAAGCTATAATATTAGACATATATGTGATCACATCCTAGTCATAACCTATACTTTATCAAAAATCATATCATAAATCATAATTAGGCTTAACCAACTTCATAATTTCCATAAAAATCTTATGCTATTAATTGATATCCATGAATGATGTGAGAGTAGTATGGGTAATTCAGATTCAATCTAAAATCAATAATACAATATCAAATTGAATTGAAAGCATACTTAAATCCACTTAAAATCATAATATAATCACCCATGCATAAACAAGCCTTGAAAAGGGATATGCTTATTCATAACCTCATAACTTCAATCTAAATCAACATAATAGGGCTTAAAGTAACTTAAAATCATCAAATATGTTCAACCACTACAATTTAATTTAATAAATACAAATAATGAAAAGACATATTCAAAGAAAGCTTAAGTTCATGAAATTTGATTAAAACTATTTGGGTCTCTTTGATTGGAAAGAACCACAGATCAAAACCCACATAGCTAGACCCAATTGAAGAATTTCTAGGAGAGGTTTGAAGGAAACTTGAATTTGCCTTGATCTCTAAGTTGAAAATCTTCACGAGTTCTTAAGAAGAACTTGAAAGAGTTCAAAATATTAAGAGTGAGTTTTTCAATGTTTGGAAATGAGTTTAGGTATGCAGAATGTCATTAAATTTCATAGAAAATCCTAAAAGACCAATAGAAATAACAAAAATTTATGAGAACGCCATTAATGAAGCAGAATTGAAGAAAATGCGCATATACACTTGCACAGACGAGTTCTATGAAAACAGGCATAACATCTTCATCCAAGCTCTAAGTAAGGTGAAACCAAGTGAGTTGAATAGCTAATCCAAAGAGATTTCATTTTAGAGGTCATGAGCCACCCCAGTTCCTTTTGTATAAAAGATATGGCATTTAAAAATTGACTCTTCTATCGGTACTTATGAAAAACTTAGCAAATGTGATTCCTTTGAACTTGGCATGATGTTAGAGACACTTGATGGCCTTAAACAATATAAATAATCTTCAGTTTAAGGATGAAAGTGAAATTAGCTTGAGCTTAAAGATCTCATACTTAGAATATTTTTGAGCCAAAAATGAGTTGTACGGTTGGGCCACATGGGTTGCGTGGCATCACACTATCCGTGCCACTGCAAGTGGCAACAACCTTAACCAAAATAAATCTTCCACACCAAGATTGAACCAACACTTAGAATATATTCCTCCTCGAGGGCTATACGGGGCCCCTTAAGACCAATGGGGTATCACACGAGCTTTGTGAGTGGCTGTGTGGCCTCACTTAGTCTCAAAATATTGGGACTTCATGTCAAGGCCATCACATAGCCTAATACATGGTTCGTGATGGGTCAAGTGTGATGTACCTTTGTTTTTAGTCCACACAATTTAGATCCAAACAATGTTCAAGGGCCACTCCATGAGATCCTACACGGTCCATGTGACATCACAGGGGCCGTGAGGCCCTCCATGGAGTGCCACCTGGTTTAAATAATTCTACAATACAAAATTCCAAGCTCTAATGAAACTATACAATACTCGGGTTATTACTAGGATGATCAATAGGAGCTCTGGTCCATATATGATGACATAATGTAGGCATACAATATGCATTAGCATTTGAAATATACTAAGTATACGAAGTGCAATACATCAAAGATATGAGCCACAATATTAAAAAAAAATATGTAATCATAATCTATAGATATATAGTCTCAAAATGTCATACATGATCAATACTCATGATAAAACATTCTTGTAAACATTTAATTTGAATATCTTGTTCAACACAATAGAGTCACATGATTAGCTCATCCAAATACCTTGTACTAGAGGGTAGGGAGTATAGCATGAGTCATTACCCCTCTTAGAAGGTAACAGATAGTAAATGGTATTACATCATCCATGAGGGTAAATAGTACTTAAAATATGGTTTATGACCCCTTCACGTAGACATTCGGTAATGTATCATTAAAAGCCATACATGAGGGTAAGGTATACATCATGTTTCATGACCCCTTCATGTAGACATTTGCCTTGTACTAGAGGGAGATGAGTACAATATGGTTCATGACCCTTTCTAGAAGGCTTCATAACTCATAAAAGCATAAAACTTAGCATAAGAACTCAATAGTTAACATATAGATTATAAAGACTTATCATGATTTTAGTACATGCTTGGGAGCCCAAAAATATCTTGAACACTTGATTTGTAAAATCATACTATAGCTAATCAATGACTTGAGAATTCTTGTCATGTAATTTCATCAAACACATGGTGGGTTCATGATAGTTGTTCAAAATCATGCAAGTCAAAAGTAAAAGAAGAAGAGTAAAATTAATTCAAAATCAACCACCAACATTGTAATAAAACCCAAAATTTGAGTATCATGAAATCTATATCAAAAGTTCATCATAGTTCATAGTCTTCATAGCTCAAATCATACATAGTCTCAATACACATAAATCAACTCGTAGAATAAGTTTAAAATAGACATTCATGAATAATCAATCAATACTTGATAAAACCCATCATAATTTATGATCATATTTCACTATAAAAGATACCCATGAGTAATATAACTTTAAATCATGCATTTTTTACCAAAAAAAAAGTTGGGCTCCATGGATGAAATGACCTATGGATGAAGATCGACATATATTAAACTTGGATTTTTCTTGAAATCTAGTTGAGGGAAACTTGAATCTTGAGATGGGTTCTTGAGTTCCAAAATTGAGCTAGAAATCCTCGAATTTGAATAAGAGATTTAATAGAGTCTTAGAGAATTTTTAGAGAGGGTTTTATGAGTTATAGAGGAGAAAAATGTCTATGTATGAAAGATTTAACATTTAAATGGGCATTGGGTCACTACCAAAATGCCCTCGGATGAATCCTTCTCCAACGAATCCCTTAATTGATCCTTCAACTCCTTCAATTCTACTTGGGCCAATTTGTAAGGGGGAATGGATATTGGTTAAGTATCGGGGAGGAGTTCTCTTCCAAAGTCTATTTTCCTTTTAGGAGAAACACCCAGAAGCTCATCATGAAAGACATCAAGAAACTCATTAACTACCAGAACTGACTCAATGGGAAGGACTTTAGACTAAACATCCCTAACCCTTACAAGATGGAAGATGCAACCGTTAAAAATCATTTTTTGAGCTTTAAGACAAGAAATAAATCTACCCTTGGCCACAACATTATAACTTTCCCACTCAAGAATGAGCTTATTAGGGAATTTAAATCTAACCTTATGGGTCGTACAATCAATGGAAGCATAAAATGCATGTAACCAATCCATCCCAAGAATAATATTAAAATCCATCATTTCAAGTTTAACAAAATCACAAGGTAAGACTTTATGCCACATGAACACGGAAAATTTTCTATCAACTCTTTTATTAACAACGGACTCACCAATAGCGGTAGACACTTCTTAAGGTTCACACAACAATTTGGGACAGTTATGAAACTGTTTGGAAACAAAAGGAGTACTGAAAGAAAGGGTGACACTTGGATTTATCAATGAATACACATCATAATAAAAAACCTTAAACATACCAATAATAACATTGGGCACTTCATCCACTCCTTTCTTTCCAAGGAGCGTATAGAATCGGTTGTGATGTGCATCTTCCCCTTGTTGGCCACCTTCAAGCATTTACCACTATTATTCCTACAACACTTTTGTCATATAGGATTAGTCATCCCACTATTTCCATCTTGAAACCTTAGGTTAGGCACCCCCTTGTTGGCATATCTCTTGTTGAGAGCACTAGAGGACCCTTGGCCTTGAAATTTTTGACCTTGATGAAATAAACCACCCTTAGAACCTTTTAAACCACCATTATATCGAGCCCTATTGGACTCTCTACTTCATCTCTTTCTAAGCTTCTCCCTGTCATGTTGCTCAGCATATGTCATGAGCTGAGACAAGTCGTTATCACTTACAAGCATGGTAATGCAACACTCTTCATTTACCAAGTCAGACACCCCTGACACAAACTTGTTTATTCTAGCTCTAGCATCGGCAACCAAATGTGGGACATACTTGGAGAGCTTGTTAATTTTGAGGGCATACTCCCTCACACTCATGAAACCTTGCTTGATGTTCATAAAGTCCATCATCTTAGCCTCCCTTAACTCGATAGGGAAGAATCGGTTGAGGAAGGCATCTTTGAACTCCTCCCAAGGAATTACATCATTATTTCTCCTCTCCAACTGTTATTGAGCAAACAAAACTTAAGACACACATAAGTTGATAGTTCCGCCTTCTCTTTCAGATTCACCCCTATAATAGGTAGCACCTTATACACCTCATCGATAAATTCTTAGAGATCTTGCTCCGCTTTGGACCGATGAAACTCCATAAGGTTCATCCTTATGCAGTCCTTCACCCTTGAGGCCGGATTAGGAGCATGAGGAGCTTGGGCCCTTTGGTTTAATTGGTTGGTCATCGTATCAGCCAACATAGTGATAGCATTTCAGAAGTCAACTAAGGTAGCCCCTCCATCTTTAGGAGCTTGAGGAGTGGGAGGTGTCGATTGCTTCTAAGGTGTATGGGCTCTCCTTAGTCTCCCTCTTGGTAAAGGCATGATATAGAAGGGTAAAAAGCATTCGTTATGGGAAAATCCTTATCTTTACATCTAGAGCACTATATATATAATGAAGAAGTGAAACATTTCCTAAAATGCCACATACCCTCCCATTTATAGTTCTGGCACACTTCATTACCATGAATATGATTCTAATCAATGCAATGTGTTGGATTTCTGAGGATCATTAACAACCAAGTGCTATGATACCTATAAGATTGTGATGACCCAAGCCTAGGGCCTGGACGTGACATGGCAAATGAGAAGTCTGAATATGAACCAAATAAGCCTCTTGATTGCAACATGCACACATCCTTGGTTGCAGAAGCAAAATTAAGCAATAATAAGAGTCAATTAATAGAAAGGACATTAGGACTAAGGGAAGTCTTTGATAATCATAAAAGTATAAAAAGAGCCAAGCTCATTGCATAAACAAAATATAGTATCCAACAACACCTCTAACTTAGAATAGAGCGTGGGCCAAGACACTTCCTTGGCTCACCCTCATAATAATAAGTATCTATCATAAAGAAGAAGCCTCAACATTACATAAAAGAAAATAGATAGCTATTCGGGGGGTTTGTACCTCGGTTACCAAGGGTGGTAGGGTGCGACGTTCCACCAACTAATTGATAGGGTTGGCACCTCAATCATCAAGGGTGGTAGAGGCGTGATAATCCACTAATATGATAATGATCTGTTGTTACACATGTTATATGTTCTATATAAGCATTGTTTACTACAAGCATCTTCCATGTATGTTATATTGTTATATGTTACTCATTACCTATGCTTATGCATTTTGATTATGTTACTTATCTCTTGTTGCATTGCATTCTACACACTTAATATATTCAAATTTACTAACGCATACTCTATTCCAACATGATGTCACCAGGTAGGAATTCTTGTCCCATTTGAGCATCTTACTCCTTGTGGCTTATAGGATTTCTTCCAAGCTTGTTGGTGAGTCTTCCATTCCGGGGTTGATGTTTATGATTTCATTCTATGTACTAAGACTATCTTTCTTTTACATATGTTTTGATTATAAGGGTGAGCCTAGTTATTGGCCACACTCTTATCTATGCAGTAGAGGTATTGTTGGGCATGTGATGTATTATGTTAAGAGGTTTGACTCTCTCTTGACTCTAGTTGTTTATGATATGAAAGTTGTCCCCTAGCCCCGACTATCGCTATTTACTATCTCTTGTAGTTGTTTTCTTACTTCTGTGACCAATGATGTCTAATGATATGTTAAGAGGCTTGCTTGGGGTCCAGTTGGGTTCCTTTTGAACCATATCACATCTCTGCCCTTTGCTTGGGTCATGATAAACTTGGTATCAGACCACTAGGTTGTTAGGTCCATGATGTCCGACATACCTCACCTATTAGTGTCCTATTCATGGTTGTGAAGTGCGTTATGACTATGAATAGGAGTCTATAAGGCATTCTAAGAAATATTTCACTTCTTTAAGATCTATGTCATGCGATAAAGTTAGGTCTCCTAGAGCTTATTGATAATCCCTAACCATTATATCTCAGAATATGTCTCAAGCTACTCTGGACGGATAGGTAAGAGGAAAGATAGCGAGGCAAAGAGAGACCATATTGAAGAAAAGTTCCAAAGTCTCAAATATAAAGGTGATGCTATATGTCCAACATGTGGTAAGGTTCATAGAGCCCCATGTTTGAAGGTCACCAATGCTTCTATCAATAGTGGCAAAGTGGGGCATAGGAGGAAAGATTGTCCCCATAAAGGTAATAAGAGTAAAGAAGGTGATGGTGGGATGACTAATCTCATGTGAAAAAGGTGTGGAAAGAACCATGGTGCCCTATGCTTGAGGAAGATAAATGCTTATTTTGGGTGTAGTGAAGTGGGTCACAAGCTATTCGATTGTCTATATGCTCAAAGGAGGTGTAAGGGTGGTCGACCTTTAAACTAAGGTGGTCATGTTAATAATGAGGCTCAAGGAAGGGATGAGGCATCCGATGTTGCTATCGGTATGTTGAAATTTCCTTTGGCTTTGATGTTTTTGCATCGATGGACCTGATGTGCCCTTATTTCTTTCATTATTCTTTTTGGTTACTAGTTAGTTTCTTATGTCTCTCGAGTTGTTATGTAAATCTTTGGTGTCTACCTTTTTCGTGGTGTATATTGTTGCTAAAATGTTCATAGGTATCTTTCTATGTTCATATTGCATTAGGCCTTGTCTTGAGACTTGGTGGCTTTGATTCAGTGGATTTTGATGCTATACTTAAGATGGATTAGTTTCATAAATATTGTGTCTCTTTTGATTGTAGGGCCTGTAGAGTTAGATTCCAATTCCCTAGTAATTCGTCCTTGAGTGGAGGGCTTGTAAGATGGTTGTGAAGGGGTAAGTCCACTTCTTTCCTTAAGTTACAATTGATCTTTAAGGGTTACATATATCATCTTGTAGGATTTAGGGTTTTAGAACCTAAGTTATTTCTATTGAGATGATTTCGGTGATCAAGGGGTTAGTGAATGTCCTTCCCAATACATTGAATTTTAGGGTAGTGCCTTTTTGGTTTGACTTATGTCCTGGTTTTGTCTATGGGTCTTATGAATAGGGTCTTTAGTCTCTATCTTTTCAAGTTTATGGTGGTCTCTTGTAATGAAGTATTGATTTATTTAGAGCTTGTGAACCATTTTGGGGTAGTGTTGCAAATCTTTGGGAAAGAGGATTTGTATGCTCAGTACGAGAAGTGTGAATTTGGTTAAGGGAGGTTACCTTCTTAGGTCACGCGGTGTTAAGAGATAGTATTAAAGTTGACTCTAAGGAGACGTACGTGATAAGAAAATGGCCAAGACCATTGACCCCATCGGACATTAAAAGTTTCTTAGGCTTAACGGGTTATTATCGAAGGTTGTGAATGGGTTCTCTCCTATTGGTTCTTCCATGACTATGTTGACCCAAAAAAAGGCTAAGTTTATGATGACCGATGAGTGTGAAAGGAGTTTCTAAACCCTGAAGGATAAGTTTGTGTCTGCTCCTATCTTGTCTCTATCAGAGGGGTTGGAAGGGTTTGTTGTGTATTCTGATGCCTCCTGAACTGGTTTGAGTTATGTGTTGATACAATATGGTAAAACGATAGCTTATGTATTTAGAAAATTTGAAGTGCATGACAAGAATTATCCTACTCATGATGTTGAATTGGTCGCAGTGCTATTTGCTTTGAAATTTGGCGTCAATATTGGTATAGAGTGCATGTTGATGGGTTTACCATTCATAAGAGTCCCCAATATGTGTTCACTCAAAAAGATCTCAACTTGAGGCAATCAAGGTGGTTAGAACTTCTTAAGGATTATGATATGAGTATGCATTATCATCCCGGTAATGCTAATATTATGGCGAATTCTTTGTGTATTATGCTTATGGGTAGCTTAGTTCATGTTGATGGTGGTAGCATAGAGGTGACTAGGTAGGCCCATTGGTTGGCTAGGTTAAGGTTTAGGTTAGAAGAGGTGGACTTTGGTGGAATTGTGTTTGTTGGTAGTTCAAAGATTTTCGTTGTTGATGAGGTAGAAGCAAAGCAAGATTTTGGTCCCTCCTAATTAGAATTGGAGGCCTTGCTGAGCGTTGGCATGGTGGAGGTTTTCTCCCGAGGGGGGAATGGTGCCCTTAGGTTCCAAGGTATATTGTATGTGCCTAGTATTGATGGATTGAAAAATAGGGTTATTGATGAGACTAATAGTAGCTATCATTGCTAACATTGGTATGGCTCCTTTTGGGTCTCCATATGATGGACGTTTTATGTCCTTGATCGAGTAGTTTGAAGTGGGAAAAATGGCTTCCTTAGGTCTAATATTACTATGGAGGCTATGGAGAAGTTGAGGATGTTTAGGAAAAGATTGAAAATAGCCAAAGGTTTCCAAAAGAATCCTATGCCAATGTGAGGAGAAGAGATCTTAAATTTAAAGGTTGTGATTGGATCTACTTAAGAGTTTCACGCATGAAGAGTATGGTCCGGTTTGGCAAGAGAGGGAATTGAGTTTGAAGTTTGTAAGTCCTAATAGAGTATTGAGGAGGATCGATAAGGCTGCATACGAGTTATAGTTGCCTATGGATATGGATGTAGTTTGTCTGGTTCTTCATGCATCTATGTTGAGGAGATGTGTTGGTGATTCAAGTGTTATAGGACTCTTTGAGGTTGTAGATGTTGTGTAGAAGGAATTGACTTTTGAGAAGGTCTAGTGGCGAAGTTGGGTCGATATGAGTAGATATTGATTTGTAAGGGTATGGTGTTGGTCAAGGCCCTTTGGAAGTATCGTGAAGTCGAAAGTGTCTCTTGGGGAGCCTGAGTGGGCATGGAGGAGCAATATACGTACATCTTTCACTCTGTTGAAGTTTATTATGACACGTCAAGTCCTTTCTTCTATAATTTTATGTCTTAAGTCTCAACCCTTATGTCGTTTTCATACATTCATGTTTTTATTGACAAGTTCATGGTGATTTTAACACTTAAGTTGACAACAACAACAACAACAACATACCCAGTAATATCCCACAAGTAGGGTCTGGGGAGGGTAGATTGTACGCAGACCTTACCGCTACCTCATAGAAGTAGACAGGCTGTTTCCTAGACCCTAGACCCTCAGCTCAAAACCCATAAGTAGATAACTAGATATGACAAAATGAAATGTAAGGGAAAAGGGAAAGGGAAGGGGAAGGAAGTTGAAGGGGAAGGAACACTTAAGTTGTGATTTTTGAAAATGGTGTTTAAGTGCATTATTGCATTCTTGTTGGGGCTAATTTCATCATGATTACTCTTCTTATGTACGTCTTTTTGATAGTCAGGGACAAATGTTCCCAAGGGGGAGATTCTAAAATGCCCCAACTTGCCTAGGAATGCCCCATAATCGTAATTCCCATATATCTCAAAATCTATATAGAATTTCACAAATTTGACTTCAAATTGTTGTTCAGATGGAAACATTGTGTGGGAGGACGAGTACCTACAAGGTATACTTTGTCTGTGCCAAGAAAAATAATTTTTGGTGAAACATCGCAAAAATAGTAGCTATATGTGATTAGTCTACGATGCGAACCTAACGCAGACTAGTTCAAAAATTTATGAAAATTATTATTTTTACTCTAGGGCAATTACATAATAACCCTATACCTATATACATGAAAATCCCTCATTGTCAAGACTCTTTGAGCCCTAAAAACCAACCAAAGAGCTCTCAAAATCATCTCTTATCTTCATCAAATTCTTCATCCATTCTCAACGTTTTCAAGAAGTCTTGTTGGAATTCAAGGAAACTAAGTCAAAACCCAAGTTCTCCTCAGGATTTAAGAGTTGTAAAACTCATCTTCATATAAGGATTTCATTCAAGCTTTAGGTCTCTATTTTAAATCTTCTTCAAGAAACTCTCCAAAGTCATGATATGTCGGTTTCAACCCTTGGGTTCTTTCACCCATGGTAATCAAGCTTCCTTTTTACCTAAAATACATATTTCTGAGTTGATTTTACATATGGGTTTTCTAGTATGAATTGACTATGAACTATCTTAAATCTTCATGAAATTGTGACTATTTTATCATGTTTTGAGCTATGAATCTATGACGTATTGTGAAATTTGATAAAGGATTTTGATGTATATTGCTTGGGGGTGTTAGCAAGTATTTATTCATGGTTTTACATAGGATGTCCTTACATGATTTCATTCATAAATTGCATGATTTTGCATTAGCATTACACACCCTCAGGTGTTTGATAAAATGTCCGGTTATAGTTTCTTGAGGAAATGAAGGCCCGATGCATGTTTTATGACTTGAATGATTATATGATGATGAAATAAATGTATGCATATGATATTCTCCTATATGGTGTTGAAGTTTTACCATGCCCTACTCGGTGGTTGCGCACCAGGTAACCATGTCGAGGGGTTTGTACCTTGATAACCACATCGAGGGTTTTGTACCTTGGTCACCAAGGGTGGTAGGGTGAAAAGATCCACTAACTATGTAGAGGGGTTTGTACCTTGATAACCATGTCGGAGGGGTTTGAACCTTGTGTCACCAAGGATGGTAGGGTGCCATGATCCACTAACCAATTGATGGGGTTGGAACCTCACTCACCAAGGTTGGTAGGGTGTGATGATCCACCAATATGATAATGGTATCTTCTTACACATGTGATATTTTTTATATAAGCATGATTTACTACAAGTATCTTTCCTGCATGTCATATTGTTATATGTTACTCATGGCCTATGCTTATGCATTTTGATTATGTTACTTATCTCTTATTGCACTGCATCCTACATACTTAGTCCAGTCAAATGTACTAATGCATAATCTATGCCTATATGATGTCAGCATGTCGGAAACGAAATTCCATTTGAGCATTCTCCTCCACGTGGCTAGTACAATTTCTCCTAGGTTATTGGTGAGTCATCCATTCCGGGGATGATGTTTATGACCTTATGCTATGTTCTAAGACTATCTTTCTTTTATATTTGTATTGATTATGAGGGTGAGCTCAATTGCTTGTCTTGGCCCCCACTCTTATCTATGTAGTAGAGGTGTTGTTGGACATGTTATGTGTTATGCTAAGAGCTTTAACTCTCTCTTGACTCTTATTGTTTATGCCATGAATGTTGTCCCTTAGCCCCGGTTATCCTTATTCACTATCTCTTGTTGTAGTTTTCTTACTTCCTCAATCAAGGATGTGTAATGATATGTCAAGAGGCTTGCTTGGGGTCCCTTCGGTTTCCCCATGCATCGTGTCATATCTAGGCCCTAGGCTTGAGTTGTGACAAAACTTCGGGTGTTTTTTTTTTTTAAATCTACTTGTTTCTACAATCTTTGTTTCTTTTCGTCGCAGCATGACTATTAGGTATAGGTCAAGTGTAAAGTTAATATTGATAGAGTAGAGTAAGTAGGTATTTTCTTGTCATATTTTCCCTCAGTGTTTCATACTTCCAAGAGGATATTACATATTTAGCTTGTTTGGTGTTATCCTTATCCTTTCATACCCGTAGGGTGTTAGTTAGTGGTTTTTCTCTATCTTTCTATAGACTTAATCTTTTGCTAGTAATCCATAAGCACCAAATAAAACTTTTCGAATGAATTAAGATAAATACATACTAATTACTATGAATTATATACACAGGTATAAATGTCTTTATTTGTTTTGACACATCAGACGATGGCTTAATAGTAAGAGACCATAAGGAGGGCGGCACCAAAAGAGTCACTGGCATGGATTTTGCATGCTCCCTTCGGTTGTTTTTAGCCTTGTCTGTTGTCATTACATGGTTTATTTATTTTAGTTATTGTTGTCCTTATTATTTAGATAAGGCAGATGCTCCTGTTCAGATGCAGGGAGCTCCTGCAAAAATAAAGATGTAGGATACTCTTTTGTGTGTATTTGTACAAACTCATCTTATGTATATAATTTAGGTATTTCTCGTTTTATGTATTGTCATTATTAATTCTTGAATTTTTGTGTTGGATTTGTATTAGAAAGTTGTAATTTGAATTTTTCACGTGCACAATTGTTTTCCAACTCAGTTAAATATCTTCTTATATACTCTATTACAAATGATCCAACATAAGAATTCTCACTGAATGATCGTTTAAAGATCAGTGTCTTTTATCTTAAATTTATAAAATTTGTTAATATACATATGTGAAAAAACTACCCCTCCTCATTTTTCTCTTTGTAAGTGCAGTAGAAAACTGAAGACTCATTCTCATTTGTGATTGATTTAGACTTGGGACGTACAATCCCTTCGAAGAATACAATTGTTGAATTTTGTTGGGCTTAATTATTGAAGAAGCCAAAGCATGTCTATTGGATTTTTTATGGTAAGGTTTGAATCTAACTATTGAAAATTATTGGCACTGATTTTAGAAAGCTGGATACTAAATTTTGAGTAACTTGGAGTTGATTTAGGCAAAGTTTGAAGCAACAATATGTTGCTAAAATCTCTAAGAAAGTCTTGCAATTTGTCAAAATCTGTAAATAAACATTTCTTTAGGTGTGACCCAATACATACAAAAATCCTAGTGATTCGCAAAGACATATGGAAAGTCAAGTGTTTTCGTCCATTCACCACGGCGTCTTGGTGATCTAATAGTTAGGGGTATGAATGGGATGGTTTGGCCACTTATTTTTAAAAAATGATATCATCTCACTATTTAGGTATTTTTTAATTTATAATCAAAATTAAATTTTTTAAGACCATTGCAATTATATCAAGTTTTTTTTGGTATGGTAAAATTAATTTTTTATTTTGATTATTTTAGAAATTTCACTTTAAAATACACTACTATTAAAATATTTTTTACAAAAACATACTTTTGAAGAAACACTTTAATTTCCCATATTATTTGATCTAAAACTTCTTAGCATATTATTTGATCCAAGAATATAAAATCTTCTTGACATATTATTTAATCTAAAATATTATATAGGAATATTTGCACAAATTGTGTCATATTGTTTGATAGAGTTTATGTTATGATATCTTTTAGTTAAGACGGCCAATGCCTAAAATAGTTCAATCACCTAGAGACCTACAATATAGCTTATATTTATATTTAAAAATTTGATAAAATATATCTATATTAAATTTATTTACATATATTGTAACACCCCTCAACATAGCTTGAAAAGACTCTATGATGTAATTTTTTTAAATATCTTAAAATCCATGCATAATTTCAAAAATTTGACTTCATGTTCTTGTTTAGAGGGCAAAAATCATGTGGTAAAATGGTTACCTACAAGGTATATTTTGTCCATACCAAAAAAATAATTTTTCAGGTGAAATTTCGTAAACCAGTGGTTGTGTGCGACAACGCCGCGACTCGGACCTGTCAAGCCCAGTTCAAGAATTTCGATAAACCTTCCTTTTCACTTAGGGGCAATTGGGTAATAACCTAATTATATATATAGATGGAAAATCCTCATCCTTAGCCATTTTTATCACCAAAATCGCTCTATACCTATCGAAAACATCATCAAATTCCCTATTCAAATTCAGGAATTTCAAGAACAAGCTTTGGATCTAAATATCCAACTCCAAGCTTCAAGTCCTCCTCAAGTCAATTTCACGGAGGTCTCAAGTTTAGGTCTCAAGTTTAGGTATGTGGATTCTATTTATGGGTTCCTTCCACCTATGAAGCAAAACCTTCTCTCTTTGTCAAATTTCATGATCTTAAGGTTGAATACTTTATGGGTAATATCTATTATGCATTGTTACAAAATGATTAAAGTATGAATTTCTCATGTAATGATTTATTATGCTTAAACACCATCGGAGTTAGATTTTCTGATGTATTTTATGATATTGAAGTTAGGTGCTCTGTGTTGCTATGCGAAGAAGTTCCATGATTTTAAAGTTATATTTTTTATGGATATTTTATATTATTACTCCTATGCATGATTTGTGTTGAAAGGTTGTTGAATATTGGACTATTGATGCATGATCCTCTACCAAGTAATGATATTTTATTTTGTTTACGATGCTAAAGTTTGGTATACTATGATATCTTAAAAGTCTTAGAATGATTCTGGATTTTTTTGAATAGTTTTCATGATACCCAAAAATGGAGATTTTACTGTAATATTTATGGGTTGATTTGAATGACCTTAAAATGAATTGATTTTACTTTTTCTTGTTTCACATTCCTAAATTGCATGATTTTAAGTATGTGTATGCATATCCACCATTTTGAATGAATTATTTGACAGGGATTCTTGATGTTGATGAGAGATCATTGTATGAATTTACTATGACAAGCATGATATGATAATTTATGACTCACGAAATGATTCCACGATCTACAAGTGAATTATAGAGCTCTTGTTCTATGTTTTGTTCTCATGTGAATTGTGAAGCCTACTATAAGGGGTCATGAACCATTGTGTATGCGTCACCCTCTAGTACAAGGTAAATGTCTACATGAAGGGGTCATGAACCATGTTGTATGCCTCACCCTCATGTACTACTTATTAGCATGCATTACCTAATATCTATGTGAAGGGGTCACGAACTATGTTGAATGCCTCACCCTTATGTATGACTTATTCATATGCATTACCTAATTTCTACGTGAATGGTCACAAACCATGTTCTATGCCTTACCCTTATGTACAACTTAATACCATGTACCATCTACTACCAACTAGAAGGGGTCATGACCCATGCTATATTACTCACCATCTAGTACAACGTATTTGGATGAGCTATCCAATCACTTTTTTGTGAGGAACAAATTATGCATTGTTAATTATTCTCAAGCATGGTTACACTTAAGCATTGATTATACATGTCATATTGAGCTTATGTGTAATGATTATACTTAAGCATCTTGATTATTATGTCTTATGATTCTTGTTCCATTGCACCCCGCTTACTTAGTACAATCCAAGTACTAACGCATACTCTATGCATAAATGATACCACCTTGTAGGAACTGAAGGTACTATTAATCCTCTTCTTTCAAGTGACTAGACAGTTTGTTCGAAGATTGCTATTGGTCAGTCTTCCGCTTTGGGGACAACATTCGTTTACTTTCCCACTTTTATTTGGACTATTGTATTTTGAATACTATCTTTGAGGGCCGGGGAGATGTCTTGGCTCCCACTCCATTCGTAGTTAGAGGTGTTTTTAGATACATGGGTTGTATGTTATGAGCCTTGTATTTTATGAGCCTAACTCCTATTATATATATGTATTATTGGAGTTTTCCTTAGTCCCTTATTCCCTTTTGTGGTGAATATTTGTTATTGTTTCAAGTTGGATGTCCCAAGTCACTAAATACCCCGATAGTGTGAGACATACTTACCCGCCCCTTAGACTTATTTTCTATGTGATTCATGTTTATCCTCTTCCCTATAACATCCCCATGGTGTGAGTCCAAAGGCCCACTTCTATTAGAAAATATGTCCAATGTGCTTACTTACCTTATATTTCTTTCGCGAAACAAAGGATGTGCCATGCATGCTTAAGAGGATTGTTTGGGGATCACTTCGGGTTTCCATTCGCCGTGTCACGTCTATGCCCTAAGCGTGGGTCATGACCTACATCTAAGGTTATTTGGTTAGGTTCAATTTTTTTTTGAGTTTTTATATAAATTTGAAAGATGATACCAATTATTCAAGATGGTTATAGACTTGAATAAAAGACTATGATTTTATTTTAAAAATCATAAAATTTTTTGGTTTGATTTTGTTTGGTAATTTTTAATATTCTTTTGACACCCCTACAAATAGCTATATTTTGACCAACAAACTACTTTTTCAAGAGTTATTTAAGAAGGGTTAAAAATACCCCTCAATTTTTATTTATTAATTGACTTTACTTTCATAACTAATATCAAGTTATTTGTACCCCTACTGTCTACAAACATATCATACGTACCCTCTAACATAATGATTTTCCACAAATCGATCACAAATTTCCATTTTTGACTATTTAAAACAAATTTCTCAATTAAATTCAACCCATAATCACTTTAATTTGGTCATAGACACCAAATGCGTGTATTGAGACTTCCTATATCTATCCCTTCCTATCTAATAGGGAGAGTTACTTTGGGCTCGTAATGTAATCCAGTCAGGGAAGATGTTTTAGTTGATCTTATACATGAGGTCAAAAATGAGTTGGTGAAGGATGTGCATTATTTGACAAGATTGCTCCTTCGGGTATTCAAAATTGTTCTTGGGTTGGCTGGTTATTATTGAAGGTTTGTTGATAGTTTCTTATCTATTGCATCTCCATTAACCAAGTTCACTTGAAAGAAGGCCAAGTTTATATGTTTGAGTGAGTTTGAGGTGAATTTTTAGAATTTGAAAGGCCAGCTTACATCAGCTTCTATTTTGACTTTACTTGATGGCTTAGATAGGTTGATGGTGTATTATGATCCTTCTAGGTTTTGGCTGAGTTATGTTCTTATGCAATATGTTGAGGTGATAACTTATACATCATGGAAATTGGAGGTGCATGAGTGTAATTACTTGGCTTATGACCTTGAGTTAGCGGCGGTTGTATTTGCCTTGAACATTAGGAGACACTATTTGTATAGGGTGCATGTTGATGTCTTCACCAACCATAAGAGCTCGCAATATGTGTTCACTCAAAGCAATCTTAACTTGAGACTAATGAGAGGGTTAGAACTGCTTATGGGATATGACATAAGTGTACAATATAATTCTGATAAGGAAAATATTATAGCTAATGCTCTTAATAGGATATCTATGGGAAGTGTAGATTATATTGATTAAAGGAAGAAAAAGTCAACAAAAGATGTTCACCATTTGGCTAGATTGGGTATTGGGTTGACCAACTCTAAATATGGTGGTGTTAATATTCAGAATAGGCCGAACCTTTTGTGTTTATTGATGTTAAGGCTATGTTAGACTGAGACCCATCATTGGTTGTGTTAAAGAGGTTGGTTGTCAGTAATATATAGGTTTTCTCCCAAGGGGGAGATGGTATAATTCAGTAAAAAGCTTGATTATACATTTTAAAGGTTAATGGTCTTAAGGAAATGATCATGATTAAAGCCCATAACTCTCATTGTTCTGTTCTCCCAAATCTACTAAGAGGTACTAGTGTTTGAGAGAAGTGTTGGTGGTATGGTACGAAGAGAGACAATGACAAGTTATATATGTGGGAGTTGGATAGATTGGGTTGTGTGCCTACATTTATTATATCAGATTGTGGTACCGAACTTACTTCTCACTCTTGCAAATCATCTCAAGGAGGATCTTGGCACTAAGTTCAAGTTAAGTACTTCTTTTGAATCCTTGATCTGTTGGGCAAGCTAAGAGGATAATTCAAACTTTAGGAGACATGTCAAGGTCTTGTGTGCTGGAAATCGAAGTTAATTGGGGTGATCATCTACCACTTAATGAGATTGCCTACAACAATAGCTTTCATGATAGCATTGGTATATCATTGTTTGGGGCTTTATACAGTAGAAGTGTAGATCTCTGGTGGGGTGCTTTGTGTTAGATGAAATAACTACTATAGGCTAGGATTTAGTGTCGGAGGTTACAACACAAAGAAATTTATTAAGTAAAGGTTGAAGATGGTTCAAGGTCTTCAAAAGTCTTAGTTGGATATTAGAAAGAACGATCATAAGTTTTGTATTGATTAGTGTTTGTTTATGATGGTCTTACCTATGATGGTTGTGGTACATTTTTTAATGAGAGAAAGCTAAGACTCCCCATATGTATATCCTTATGGGATTGTTGAGTTGACTAGGAATATGGTTATAGGTTGGATTTGCCTCGCAGTTGGTTCTATTCACCTTGTTTTGCATGTATTTATGTTGAGTTAATTAATTGGGGATCTTAGTACCTATTGTGCCTTTAGAAGGTGTTAGGTTGGAAAGAACTTGTCTTATGAGGAAATTCCTGTTGAGATCATGGATGGACAAGTAGAGGGGCTTGACAATAAGGACCAATATGTTGTAGGTACTATGTGGGAAGTGGAAAAAGCATAAAGCAATGATACCTCTATTCTTTCCAACCTACTCAAGCCTATGGTGTTGGTGTATTCTTATTTCCAGTGGTCCTAATTCTTCCACTCTTGAGTATCATGCCATGACATGTATACATGCACACAAAAATGAATTTTTATGATATTTCGAAAGAGTTGAATATGCTTTGATATGAGTTTTAAAGACTTTATAATTTCCAAATGATGAATTATGCATTGAACCTTATGTTCGGACGCTTCATGTTCTAAGAGAAGACTTTCAAACTGTCACGACCCAACCCAGGGGCCGTGATTGGTGCCGATAGGGCACCCAGACATATACTATACCGAATTTTCATTCACGACAGCTAATGAATATCACAAAATTTTGACAGAGTTTCCTTTGTTTTTCTAACTATCCTCACCTGCAAACAGCGAGCCCAACAGGACCATACATCACCATATGAACATATATATATATATATATATATATATGCGGGTCGACAAGGTCACCATTGAGGCAAAATTGCCTAACAAATATATCATACAAATGAGATCCTACCAACACAATCTCCTACACCCACATGTATCCACAGACCTCTATGCACAGAAACTGGATCACAAGATGGGACAAGGACCTGTCATACCCTCAAATATATATATATATATATATATATATATATATATATATATAAATGCAAAATACAAAAGTACATGTACAAGTCTATACCAAACGATCTGCTCCT
>JAOTQJ010138080.1:28152-40532 GCA_025642045.1 Solanum sejunctum | reverse complement strand
CAACTTGCGCCAGGGGCGCAAAATTCTCACTGGAATTTGTCACTTGGAAAATTATAATTGCTAATCTTTTGTTCTTAAATCAGGATTAGACCCTTTTCACCCTAATTTTGACCCCCTGAAGAAGAATATAAAATTGGATTTTTGATATCGCGCATGACTTTTGAGATATATGGAATTTAAAATTCTGAGCATTCCAAGGCACATTTTCGGGCATTCTTTGGGGTCTCTTCGGAAGATCGGATGAACCACATCCATATGATTGGGCAACCCCAACTCATAGGCCACTTACCAATCCTCCTCAACACTCTATAAGGACCCAAAATTATTCTACTCAATTTAACCTTTTTACCAAACTGAACCACACCCTTCATGGGTGAGACCTGCAAATAGACCAAATTACCAACCTTAAATTCAAGATCCCTTCTCCTCACATCAACATGGGACTTTTATCTACTTTAGGCTATTTTAAATCTTTTCTTTATCATCCTCACCTTCTCCATGACCTCAATAACCAAATCCGTGCCTAACAAAGCATGTACCCTACCTCAAACCATCCAACCGGGGACCACCTATAACACCTACCATAAAGTGCCTCAAAAGGAGACATACCAATGCTTGAATGATAGATATTCTAGTAAGAAAATTCAATGTGTGGAATATAGTCATCCCAACTACCCTTAAACTATAAAACACAAGCTCTAAGCATATCATCAAGAGTTTGAATAGTTCTTTCGGCTTGGCCATCCGTTTGAGGGTAAAAGGCCGTACTAAGCTTAACCTTGGTAACCAAGACCTCTTTGGAAGAACATCCAAAAGTGAGAAGTGAATTGAGCACCACAATCCGATATGATAGAAAAAGGCACCCCGTACAATCTAACTAATTCATGAATGTACAACTTAGTATAGTCTTCGGTACCATAAGTAGTCTTAACCGGTAGGAATGAGCCGACTTTGTCATTCTATCAACCATAACCCAAATGGAGTCAAAATGTCTTCTAGTCTTAGGCAACCTAACCATAAAATCCATGTTAATTTCCTCCCACTTCCAAGTAGGAATCTCCATCTCTTGGGCTAGGCCACCTGACCTTTGGTGTTCGGCTTTCACTTATTGGCAATTATGACAATCGGATACAAACTTAGCAATATCCCTTTTTATGCCACCCCACCAAATCACATACCTCAAATCACTATACATCTTTGTAGAATTGGGGTGAATAGAATAGGAAGAATTATGAGCCTCATCAAGAATCTTCTCTCTCAAGTCATCAACATGAGGTACATACAAATTAAATTGGTACCTCAGGGCACCATCTCGTCCTTGGGAGAAAACCTCCACCTTACCATCTCTCACCAAGGCCTTCAACTCTAACAAGGCAGGGTCAAGATCTTGCTTTGCCTTCACCTCCTCAATCATTGAAGATTTAGAACCATCAACCACCACTACTCCACCATTATCAACCTCCTCCAACCTAACTCCCAATCTAGCCAACCGATGAACCTCTCTAGACACCTCTTTGCCATTATAATCAACATGTGCTATGCTATCCATAGCTACCCTACGCAAAGCATCGGTCATAACATTAGCCTTACTACGATGTTAATGCACACTAATATCATAATCCTTAAGAAGCTCCAACCACTTTTGTTGTCCTTTGTTGAGATCTTTTTAGGTGAACACATATTGGAGACTCTTATGATCAGTAAACACATCAACATGCACCTCCTACAAATAATGACACCAAGTTTTCTAAGAAAATACCATAGGGGCCAATTCAAGATCATGAGTAGGATAATTCTTTTCATGCACCTTAAGTTGTTACCATAATATACAACAAACCCTTCCAGTAGAAACAAGATAGGGGCGGAGACAAGCTTATCCTTCAAAGTTTGGAAACTCTTTTCTCACTCCTCGGTCCATACAAATTTTGCCTTATTTTGGGTCAACTTAATCATAACAGAAGCAATTGAAGAGAAACCGTTAACAAACCTCTAATAGTAACCCGCTAGGCCCAAGAAACTCCTAATGTCCGATGGAGTCGAAGGTGTAGGCCAATTCATAATCACCTCCATCTTTTTAGGATCCACCTTAATATCATCCCCTGACACCACATGACCTAGAAAGGCAACCTCTTTCAATAAAAACTCACATTTCTCATATTTAGCATACCACTTCACCTTCCTCAAGATTTGTAACACTACCCTCAAGTGAGCCACATGCTCCTCCTCACTATGGGAATACATAAAGATATCATCAACGAAAACCACCACAAACAAATAAAGGTAGGGATCCTATTTATAAGATCTAGGAAGATAACTGGTGCAGTAGTCAAACTGAAGGACATAACCACAAACTCATAGTGCCCATACCTAGTATGTAGGCCATCTTGGGAATGTCACACTTCCTCACTTTCACTTGGTGATACCCGGACCGAAGATCAATCTTAGAGAAGTGACTATCCCCTTGAAGTTGGTCAAAAAGATTATCAATCCTTGGTAAAAGGTAGTTATTCTTGATAGTGACTCTATTAAGTTGCCGGTAATCAATGCATATTCTAGGAGAACCATCCTTCTTCTTCACAAACAACATCAGTGCACCCCAAGGTGATTGACTAGGCCTTATAAAACCCTTCTCTAGCAAATCCCTCAACTGTTCCTTCAAGTCCTTCAATTCCGTTGGGGCCATACGCTAAGGGTAAATAGAAATGAGTTGAGTATTAGAAAGGAGGTCTATTCCAAAATCTATTTTTTTTTTCAGGAGAAACACCGAGAAGCTTATTGGAAAAGACATCAAGGAACTCATTAACTACTAGAACCGACTCTATAGGAAGAACTTTAGACTCAACATCCCTAACTCTTACAAGATGATAGAGACACCTCTTAGAAATCAACTTTTGGGCTTTAATGTAAGAAATAAATCTAGCCTTGACCACAACATGATGGCTCTCCCACTCAAGGATAGGTTCATTAGGGAATTGGAGTTTGACCCTACGGGTTCTATAATCAATAGAGGCATAGTGTGCATGCAACCAATCCATCCCAAGAATGATATCAAATTCTGCTATATCCAACTCAACAAAATCACAAGGCAATATTTTATGCAAAATAAAACTGGGACAATTTCTGTAGACCCTTCTAGCAACAATGGATGCACCAATAGGAGTAGACACTTCATAAGGCTGACACAATAATTCGGGTTAAATATGAAACTTTTTAGCAACAAAAGGATTAACAAAAAAAAGAGTGGCACCCGAGTTTATCAATGCATACACATCAAAATCAAAGAATTTTAACATACCGGTGGCGACATCGGGCATCTCATCTACCCATTATCTCCCTTGAAGAGCATAGAATCAATTTTTCCTTGGAGCACCACTTTGTTGGCCTCATCCCCCCAAAAGAACCATATTCGCACATCGCCATTGTGGACGACTATCTCTACCCTTGTTGCAATTATGATGACAATCCATTACCTTATGACCCACCTCACCAAAACCATAACAACAGTTAGTGTTCCTAAAACATGGGACATCATGGCCTCTACCATATCTTGGGCACATAGCATTAGGCACCACACCACCACTACCTTGGACCCTTGGGTTATCATTAGCAAACCTCCTATTAGGAGCATAGGAAGACCCTTGGCCTTGATGAAACCGGCCACCCTTGGGACCTTGGAATCTATCTTCAAATTGAGCCCTCTTGGCCTCATTACCCCTGCTCTTTCTCAACTTGTCCCCATCCAATTGTTTGGCATAAGTCATGAGGCGGGATAAATCCATATTGCTTATCAACATGGCAACACAACACTCCTCATTCACCGAATTAGATACACCCATCACAAACTTGTTCATCCTGGACCTTGGCTCGGCCACTAATTGTAAAGGATATCTAGAGAGTTGGTTGATCTTGAGGGCATACTCCTTCACTTCATGGACCCTTGCTTCAAATTCATTAAATCCATCATTTTGGGCCCCCTTAGCTCAAGGGGAAGAACCAGTTAATAAATGCCGCCTTAAACTCTTCGCAAAGGATCACATTGTTGTTGCCTTTCTCCACTTTCCATTGGGTAAATCATATTTATGCGACCCTCTTGAGTTGGTAGGCTGCCAACTCCACTTTCTCCTCTAATCTAACACCCATAATAGACAACAGTTTGTATGTTTCATCAATAAATTCTTGAGGTTCCTCATCTACTTTAGACCAACAGAACTCCGGTGGGTTCATCCTCATAAAATACCTCACCCTAGATGCCAGAGTAGGACCATGAGGGTCTTGGGCCCCTTGGTTGATTTGATTAGTCATAGCTTGAGCTAGAATGGCAATAGCATCCCAGAACTCTTCATGAGCTAGTTATTCTTTGGGTATATGAGCTCTTCTTCTATTTGGGATAGACATGATTTAAAATAACAAAGAACATTCATTAGGGGAAAACCTTACCTTAACTTCTACAGCATAACATAGATCAAAAAGAAGGAAAACATTTCCTAAAATGCCTCATAGCCTCTTATACATAGTTGTGGTGCACTTCACAACCATAAACAAGACTCTAATCGATGTGGTATGTTGGATGTCGAGGACCATTACCAACTTAGTGCTCGAATACCAAATGTTTCATGACCTAAACCTAGGGCCTAGATGTGACACAGCAAATGGGAACACAAAGGGACTCAAAACAAGCCTCTTAGCATATCATTTACACATCCTTGGTCGCGAAAGCAAAGTAAACAACAATCAGAGAGCATAAACAAGGATAAAGGGACTAAGGGAAGTCTGTAATAGCATGAATCATCAAAAGAGTCAAAGCACAAAGCGTAGTTACTTAACTTGTCCAATAACACATCTAACATAGATTGGGTGGGGGCTAAGAGAACATTTTGAGATCACTCTTTTAGTATCAAAGTTCAACATAAACAGATAACCAAAGTAAGCGTGAAAAGATGGTATCCCCGAACTTGAGGACTCACTAATATCTTATCTTAAAGATGACTAACTAGGCATGAGGAGCATGATCGTGAGGGGCTCTAGTCCCTACATAGTAACATCATGTATGTATAGAGTATACATTAGTACATTTGAATTTACTGAGTATATAATATGTAATACAGCAAGAGATAGGCAACATAATCAAAATACATAATCATAAGCAAGAGATAGTATATTAGTAACATAGCATGCATGATCAATGCTTGAAGTAAAACATGCTTATATGGAACATAATACATATGTAGGAAGAGGCCATGATCATAGACCAAGCAACCTAGTACTTGGAATCTAAGGCATACCACCCTTTTGGAAGGCGAATGAGGTATCTACCCCTCAATTGGTATTACAGATATACCACCCCTCGGTAAGGCGATTGAGGAATCTATACTTTAATAGGTAGTACAGGCATATAACCCCCTACAAGGCAATTGATGCATATAACCCTCAACGTGGTAGTATGGGCATAACACCCCCCAACAAGGCGATTGAGGCATATCACCCCCTCAACAAGGTGATGTCAACTTGCAACACTATAGATATTTTTCAAGAAATCAAAACTTTCAATCATTACTTTCATCCTCATAAATTCACTCAACTCATAAGCCATGCAATAGACCTTTAATAACTCAAGAATCCTTAACCAGATATTTTATCCAACACTTGACAAATGCAAATGCCAGGTCAAAATTATGCAATTCAAGAGTGAAATCATGTGATAAAACTTCATGTGAATCAACCCACCAACACTTGGCAATACCCTCACGCAAGGTACATTGAAACCCCTCGTCAAATCTCATAATGGATTATAGATTCATAGCTCAAACTATGCATAATAGTCAACATTATATGAAACCCCAACATAGTTCATAATCAAATTCATAATAAGAAGTACCCATAGATAAATCAACTTAAAAATGTATAATTTGCATAAAAAGGAAGGTTGTGCACTATAGGTAAAGGACCCAATGGTTAAAACCCATATACCTCAAACTTGGGGATTTCCTTGATAAAGATTTGAATGAGAACTTGAAGCTTAAATAAATTCCTTGAGATTTGGAATGAGTTCGGGACACTTGAAATTGGGTGAAATTGTTGGCTAATTTTACAGAGGGTTTTGGGGAATGTCTTGAATAATATGGGATTGAAAAATGACTAAGTATGTATAGGTATTTTTATGCATAGGGAGGATTAGGCCCAAGACCCTAAGGTCGTGGACTGAAACAGGAAAAACTGGCTACAAAATACCCTGCTCCACGATATCTCCGCATCACGGAGCCAATGCTCTTTGCTACTGGAAATTTAAATTTTGGCAAAATTCTTGTTTGCTATGGGTCCTTTTAAATTTGGGTTATACCCATTTCCCATTAAAATTTGCCCCTTGATCAAGAATATGAGGTCAAACTTTTAATATCATGCACAAATATTTAGATATATGGAAATTACGATTATGGGCATTTTCTGATGCATATTTTTGGGCACCTTTTGGGGCGTTTCAGGTATGAGGGTGAAAGGCTATACTCAAATCTACTCTATTACCTAAATCATGCCGTAGAGTTCACCAAAAGTGAGAAGTAAACACAGACGCTCTGTCTGATACTATAGACACTGGTACACCATACAATCTCACAATGTCTTGAATATATAGTTTGGCCAACTACTCTACTCTGTTGCTAGTCTTCACCGACATAAAGTGCACTGACATAGTTAATCCAACAAACACCTAAACTGTATCAAACTTGTCCAAGGACATGTGAAAACCTGTAATAGAGTCCATAGTCATTCTTTCCCACTTTCACTCGGGAATGGATATTCTTTACATTGACCTACTAGGATTTTGATGCTCATACTTCACCTGTTGGCAATTCAAGCAGTTGGCTACAAACTCAACTATGTCTCTGCTCATGCCAAACCACCAATAATGTTGTTTAAGATTCTGATACACATCCAGATGAATATAATATCTAGCATAATGGGCCTTTTCTAATATTAATATCACCCAATCCCCAACTTTAGGCATACAAAATCTGCCATTAACCCTCAAAATACAATCAAAATCAATAATAGCCACCTTGGCTTCACCAGTCAATACTTAGTCACGAATCTTGCATTATCTGGGTTCTCAAATTGGTGAGCACATATCTGATCAAACAAAGAAGATCTAGCCTCAACAAAGGCCAAAACACTTTGAGAAGGAGAAATATCCAAGCGAACCATCTGACTAGCAAGTGACCGAAACTCCAAAGCTAATGACCTCCCCCCAACCCTCAATAATGCTAAACTCCCCATACTACTAGCCTTTTGACTTAAAGCACCTACCACCACATTGGCCTTTCTGGGGTGATATAGAATAAAAAGGATCATAGTCTTTAAGCAACTCCAACAACTTTCGTTGTCTTATGCTTAGATTAGGCTGAGTAAAGATTATTCAAAACTTCGGTGATTGGTAAAGATTTGACAATGCACCCATAAAGGTAATGTTGCCATAACTTCAACATGAATACAACCACAGCTAACTCAAAGTCATGGGTAGGGTAGTTTTTCTCATGCATCTCTAGCTGTCGAAAAGCATAATATATCACCTTTTCTGCTTCAATACACTACCCAAGCCCACACCTGAAGCATCACAATATACCACAAATGGAACTCCCTCCTTGGGTAAAGCAAGAATAGGTGCTGAAGTCAACAAATCCTTGAGCTTTTCGAAGCTTACCTCACAATTATCCGACCACTGAAATGCCACAACTTTTTGAGTCAATCTGGTCAATGAGGCTGCTATAAATAAAAAGCCTAAACAAAACACCAATAATACCTTGCTTAAATAGAGAAAATCTGAATCTCAGTGATGTAAGTAGTTCTAGACCACTCAAGGACAACTGTTACCTCGCCGAATCGACCATAATACCTTCTTTTGACCCAACATGGGCAAGAAATGCAACAGTCTCAAGCCAAACCTCACACTTTGAGAATATAACATACAATTTCTCTTTCCTTAATCTCTAGAGTATAGTCCTCAAGTGCTGAAAATGATCTGCCTTACTCTTGGAATAAACCAAGATATCATCTATGAAGACAATCACAAAAATGTCTAAATAGGGCTTGAACACTCGGTTTATCAACTCTATAAAAGTAGATAAGGCATTAGTCAATCCAAATGACATGACCACGAACTCAAAATGGCCATAATAGATACAAAAAGGTTTCTTCGAAATATCAAACTCCTGAACTCTCAATCGATGCTAGCCGAACCTCAAATCAATCTTTGAGAATACTAAGACACCCTGTAACTGGTCAAAAGATCATCAATGTGAGGTAAAGGATATTTGTTCTCAATGGTCGCTTTGTTAAGATGACAATAATCAATACACATATGCATAATGCCATCTTTAGTGTTTATAAATAATACAGGAGCAGCCTAGGGAGATACACCCAAATGAATAAAGCCTTTCTTCAATAAATCTTCCAAATATTCCTTTAGCTCCTTCAACTCAGTCAAAGCCATCCAATAAGGAGCAATAAATATGGGTTTAGTTCTCAGCTCCACATTAATAGGAAAGTCAATGTTATGATATGGAGGAACACCAGTTAAATCCATCGGCATTACATCTATAAACTCTCTAGCAATCCTAGTGGTCTCTAATGATGAGTCTTCTAAGGACAGGCCTGAACATGAGCCAAATATGCCAAGCATTCCTTCCCCATCAACCAACAAGCATGCATATAAGAATTAATGCCCATTGGATAGGAGCTACGTGCTCCAGTCCATACCAATTGAGGCAAGTTAACATGATAACCAATCCTTTCCCAATAATCACATCGAAATCAATCATATCCAATAATATCAAGTCAACAACAACATCTATCCCCATAAAAATCATGACATAACTCCCAGTAGACCTGATTCACTACTAAAGATTCACCTACTTGGTGTAAATACAAATAGTCTCGGCACATGGATCACACATAATATCAATATCCAAAGTAAAATAAACCGATACATAAGAAAAAGTAGAGGTTGGATCGAATAAAACTAAAATTGAACGGTGGCACACCATAATCGTACCTGTGATAACTGCATCAAAAGATGATATCTCCAAAATTATACCTCATTTTTTAAGGTTAAAGTGGTCATTGTCAAGATATATAATCTAACCAAGGTTAGGGTCGAACCCATAGGGAATATGATAGACTTAGAAGAATTAAAACCAATTCAGATGGATTAACCTACTTATCTCCCCAAAGGGGTAGAGGAGGAGGGGGGGTTTGTAACAACTATGAAGAGTAATCCTAAATTAAGACAAGTGTGAGATCAGTATAAAGAGTAACTAGGGTATTGTGTTCCTTATGATTATCTAGCTTGGTATTACCAGGTAATTAAATTCTTTTTTCAGTGTGTAGCTTGCAGAACGGTAAGTTAAGTTTATGATGTGAGGTGAAAAATAAATATATTAAATCATTTTTTACCCCCATATTTGATCATTTATTTATCATTTTTCAGCATAAATTTTATGAATTATGCTAAATTGTGTATTTTATTTATAGGATTAAATTGATGAGAAAATGAAGAAATTTGAAGATAAAATAAATTAAAACCTAAAGATTAGAGAAGAAAAATCAAGCAGACAGATTAATAGATTAAGTTTAATAAAATATTAAAAAATATGCAGCAGAATACAATTTGTACAAATTGCAATTTCTGCGATATGGCAGACAAGGAGAAAATAACAAACAATTTTTTAGGCGGTTCACTGTTCATGGAATCGGAGAAGTCTAATTTTCTTCTGGTTTTGGGTTTCTCAATTTATTTTGGACTTAATTATTTTTCTATATTTATAAATACTTCATAAATATAATATTTTCACAACTGACCCAACTAACTATCTAGTACTTACCCAAAATTTAGATTTTAGAATTTTAGAGCTTATAATTTTTGAAAGACCCATGAGGAGAGTGAAGAATTTTGATTTATTCTTTTCATCTCCTCTTATTATTTGTTTGTATTCTTGACTATTGAAATATTATTTAGCTATTCTTCTTGAATATGTATGATTAACACAAGTAAGTTTATTTTGTAAATTTTAATTTTTTTTCCAATAATAATGAATAGCTAAATTTTATAACTAGGATTGTGTGAACCATGATGGATTAATAAAGTAAGTTAATGTAAAATGTGATTCTTGAATAAATTTTATGCATATATTGATTAATTTTTTCTTTGTCATGATTGCTTTTTAACGGTGGCCAACATTAGAACTCGTCTGTTGTTACTGACTGGATCAAGGTAGTAATGAATAGAAAAAGAGATTAATTAATAGGATTCGATTGATGTTTCTTGGCTAATCAATCAAACTGGATCAAGGAGAGGTTGTACTGGGACAATAAGTAAGGGTTGGTAATGTCACACTGCGCTGATGGATCAAATCACATAGTGAAATTTACCTCTAGCTTGGATCAAAGGGTTTGGTAAACTTAACTTATCGTTCTGCATGCTAAAAAATTAGAATAGTTCACTAACACATTATTCTTGCTAAGTTATAAAATCATGGGAACACCTTCCTAGTTACCTCTATTTATCTTGATAAAAATAAGTATTAAAATGCAAGTTATTATTAATTTTATTGTTATTTTCTATTTTCTTAAATTAAAACCCCCAATTTTGCTAATGACTATCAAGTTAGAATATTTACTATTGATAACATTTTTCCATATTCCCTGTGGGATTGAACTCAACTAACAAGTTGGGTAAATATATTTCAAATAAAAGTTTATATATTTTTTAAGAAGTATATTTTGGATGTTACTAGTTTACCAAATACTTTGATCCAGGTGAGAGACAAATTTCACTATGTGATTTGATCCATCCAACAGTGTGACATTACTAACCCTTACCTATTTTTCCAATACCACCTCCCCTTTGCCCCGTTTGGTTAATTAGATGAGAAATATCAATCGAATAATGTTAATTAATCTCTTTTCCTATTTATTACTACCTTGATCTAGTCAGTAACACCAGGCGAGTTCTAATATTGGCCACCATTAAAATCATCCAAACCAATGAGAATTACTGAATACATGCATGCACACTTTTCAAGAATTATGAATTATTCGATTTTACCTTGTTAGTTCTTCATAGTTCCACAACTCTAGTTGTGGATTTAGCTACTCATGATCAGTGTTGACGCATGAATCATGAATTTGAATAATATAATTGAGCACTTACAAAAGAGAATTAAGCACAATAAATCCAAGATCTTCACTAAAAATCATAAGCTTAAATTAAAAGAATAAAATAATATTTCACAAGTGTTTCTCTCAAGCTCTCTACTATTCTATACTGTTCTATAATGTTCCTCCTGAAAAATAACCTAAAAAACAGTCTTTAAAGTAGAAAATCAAAATGAAATAGGAGAAATGGGTTGTCAGGCTCTATGGACACTTCTACGGGCCATATAATATTTTATAGCTTATAGTCGGGTCTTTGTGGATTTCATCTTCAATTCTGGGGCTGACTTCTATGACACCTATCTATGAGCCGTGTAAAGTTCTACGACCCGTAAAGGGTTTTATTTGATAACTTTTTAGAAATTCCCCACTTTCTGATCCTCAGGGCACAACACCAAATCTATGACTCATAAAATCTTCTACGACTCATCTGCATGTTCGTAGACTTAACTTCAAAAAATCATTCTTATCTGCAATTTTGTGCGAAATTAGATCTATGGCCCATAGAATTCTCTACAGCTCGTAAAAGGTCTCGTGAAACCTCAACTTCTGCAAAATTTGCACACTTTACCTAAAAATTGTGCCACTCCTGTATTCCTGGAAAACACATAGAAACACATCAAATCTACTAACATCGCTTTGAGAACACACAAAATTTCAAGTTTTTAATCATCAAAATATGTTGTATTTTGAAAGCACATAAAAACCATCATTGTAAAATTATTGCTTGTCCTCAAGTGATGGGCTCAATCAACATAAGCTGCACAGTAACACACAAACCTTAATCTAATAACATATATCACATCAAACTCAAGCACTGATATCCACACCTCTTTAAAAACACATCAGATAGTCATCAAGTAAACTAATACAGATCAATATATGTGACAGTGCAACTATGACATGGAAGGAAATTATCAACAAACAACAATTAGTGAGTTAGTCTGATGTCAATAATGCAATACAAGTGCCCTTACAGAAAAAAGTCCCAAATCCCTTTCATGATGATATTTTAAGATTCATTGCTTGGGACTATGCAAAATCACTCACTCTCACAAAAGATATTCAAATACCATGCTCAATACCATATGTTTAGTCCTATACTCATGACTATGACCTTTGACTACTTGGACTAGGATCACTTTAGCCCTTTATTGACTTGTAATGTTGGCTCAGAC
>JAOTQJ010138080.1:6572-23065 GCA_025642045.1 Solanum sejunctum | reverse complement strand
ATTCCAGGGTTAGCCTTGACTTTGAGAAGAAATACATAAGTTGCTGAATTTTGATGCAGAATGAGACCCTTTTTGGGCCACAATTATTCTACCAGTCGTGAATTGGGTTTTGTGGGCAATTCCAGTGAGGGATTGATTTTTTGAAGTTGATTCTATGAAAAAGTAGATGGGCTGTTGAATGATTTATCAGTCATTGAACATGGTTTGTGCCCTGAGGATCGGAGATTAGGACTTTCTAAAGTTTCATCAGAAAAAACTCCCCTTATGGGTCGTAAACTACTTTACAAGTCATAGAGGGATGTCATAAACTTGAAGTCTAAATTTCTAGCAGCACTGTACGAGACCACATTTATAGGCTATGGAATGCAATAACGCCCGTAAACCCCTTTCGTGAGGCATGCCAACCAGTTATCCTATTATGTTCAGGACTTGTATTTTACTCATTATAAATAGGTTTTTTAGATTATTTTTTCAGAGGTTTTCATATAGTACTCATAGAACTCAATAATTAGAGAGAGAAAATAGTAAGATTACATTGGAGAGATTTGGTGAACACGTACTTTAATTTCACCATTAATCTTGTGATTCTCTTTGAAGTTGGATTTTTCTTGTTCATAATTCAATTGTGTAAGTATTCAATTATGTTATTCCAATTAATAATTCTTAGATCTACACAAAGCATGAGTAGCTAAATCCATAACTAGGATTGTGGGAACTATGAAGAACTAACCAGGTAAAATTGGATAATTCATAATTCTTAGAAAGTGTGCATTCATATATTAATTAACTCTTTTCATTTTGTATGTATTCTAGTTTTGGCCGACATTACAACCTGCCTAGTGTTACTGACTGGACCAAGGTAGTAATGAATAGGAAAAGAGATTAACTAATAGGATTCAATTGATGTGTTCTCGTCTAATCAACCAAATTGGGCCAAGGGGAGGTTTTACTGGGACTAATAGGTAAGGTTAGTAATATACACTATGGAGAACGGCCAAGTCACACAGTGAAATTCGGCTCTCACCTTTGACCAAAGGGTTTGGTGAACTTAATTTACCGTCCTGCATGCTACACACTACAGAAAAATTAGGTCATCTGGTGATACTAAGTTAGGGAATCATGGGGAACTTAATACCCTAGTTTCTCTCCATATTAATTTCACTCTTGTGTTAGTTTGTTTTATTTTTCCATTGATTATGACAAAACTCCCCCTTTTGGGGAAGTAAGTCGGTGTTAAATACTCAAAATGCAATCATTGAATACTCTTGAGACTACATATTCCTTGGGTTGGACCCTAACCTTGATTAGGTTCTATTTCTTGACAATGACTACTTTATCCTAAAAAAGAATGTATAACTTGGGGGATATCATGATATTAACATTGTTGCTGGGAATATAGCTAGACTTAGTTAATTCATAGTGATATGGGTGTTAATCCTTATTTCCAACATTTTACATTTTGTTTTTGTTTTCTTTGCAGGGTGTAAGTGTAGTATATGCCCAACATATGAAATGGAGGTAGTCAGGTGACTCCATTTGACCTAGAGATTCATGAAACATTGTGCAAAATGGCCTATGATAATGCCAATAATATTGCCAATGCAGCTTTGAATAGGAATGAGAATGAGAATGCTAATCACGAGAAGCCATCTTCTCTTGAGGACATTGCTCCACAACCATAGGTTCTTAATGCTAATGCGTATCGGTGAAATTAATAGAGGTTGAATCCTATGGGTATGGAGGTGATTGGAGCTCTTGGCTGTCAGTTGACACAAAGTTCATAGTCTCAAGTGGGTTGCTTCATATGCTGCAAAACATGGGCTATTTGTGGGCTTGTCATTGGAGGACACTCATAGCCATCTATAAAATATTGTATTTGTCTCCATGAGTGTAATAGGAACATAGAATCTATCTATAGATGCTATGGGACTTCATATATTCCTATTATATCTTACAAGCAATGCATTATTATGGCTATCTGAGCTCCTGTATAGTTCGATCACCAGTTGGGCTGAATTATAGAAGGCCTTTTTGGAGAGGTTCTTCCCTACATTGAACAAGCACAAGTTTAAAGATCAGATCAACAACTTTGAGTAACTTCCTGGTGATTCAATCAGTACAACGGGGGAATAGTTCACCAAATGCTTGAGGAGTGTCCCAGACCACAAGATAGTTGAAGATGCTATGGTAGGGATCTTCTACCATTCTCGTAAAGAGAACAGTCAGGCTTGTGGCTAACACTATCTTAGGAGGCATGTTCTTAGATAAGCCATTGACAAGGATAGCAGAATGGAGAGAATGGTCAAGAATAATCATGCATGGGGGTAGAGAGACAAAATATCTACTAAAAGTTTATGCGCTATCTGTGTTGGTTCATAGAAAGCAAAGATCAATGAAGAAATTATGCAAGAGCTTGACTGAATTCACACAGGTATGGAGGTGATGATGAAGTAGAACCTGGAGCGAGTCAATGAAGGGGTTCATCAACATCCAAGTGCACCCATGTTGATGAGTCTTATTATGAGGAGGACATATGTTTAGTTATTGATTAGACGGGAGTAGGGGGGTTTCAAACCAACACCCAACGGTCCAATCAGGACTATTGGTGCTAAGGTCATGGGAACCAAGATCAAAACTTTAACAGAGAAAGAGTTTTCAGGGACAACCGTAGAGGATATTATGATAGAAATAGGGGTCCAGAGATAGATGCAGATTAGGGTCGCATGGATGGCTTCAGAAATAGTTCCTATGTGCCACCATATAATCACGATGGAAGTGCAGATAGCTCAAGAACTAAGGGATGTTTGATCTCCTATAGAAGAAAGCTGAGACATAGGATGAGACTCTGAGAGGCATAAATCTGAGATTTATAGCATTAGTTAGAAATTTGAGTCTCATTGCATAGCGATCAAACAGCTTGAACAATAGCTTGGTCAAGTGTCAACTCAAGTAAAAAACATCAGATGGGTACGATGCCTAGCTACATAATTTAAAACCCTAAAAATTAAGAGTAGTATATGGTGGTTACTACTCTTGGTGGCAAGAGCACCATTGATCCTCCCATGCCAGTTGACAAGGATGATATTCGACAGGAGATAGTTCTGGCCAAGGATGCAGATATAGGATCTAATTATGGCAAGGACAAGGTTAGAGAGCTACTAGTGCACCACCGAAGTTAAAGCCTATTTCTAGGCCTCCTTCTCTCTTTTCTCAAAAAATCGAAAAGGAGGAGGAGGAAGGCAAGTTTAAGCATTTCTCTCTATGCTATAAATAACTCTACATCAAAATCTCTCTCATTTAGGCATTAAAGAAGATGCCAAGGTAAGCGAAGTACATAAAGGACTTGGTTACTAAGAAGCATGCTATGAGTTATATCTCTCACAAGAGCTTTAACATTGTAGTTCTATTGCTACGAGGTCCTTAGTTTAGAAACGAGAAGATCTTGGTGCTTTCACCATATGCTGCATCATTAGAGTTATAGAGTTCGCAAGGGAACTATGTAATCTAGGTGCTAGCATTAATCTGATGCCCATCGCGATCTTCAAGAAGCTAAGATTGGGTGGCCCTACCCCGACGAGCATGTAGTTGTCGATGGTCGATCACATGGTAAAGAAGACTTTGGGGATGCTTTATGAAGTGCTAGTCAAAGTGGAGAAGCTCATATTCCCTGTAGACATTATGATCCTAGATTGTAAAGCCAATTGTGATGTCCCAATCACCTTGGAAAGACCATTCCTGGGCATTGAGCGAGCACTAGTGGATATGAAAGCCAATCAATGCAGATTCAGATTGAACGACAAAGAGGTTGTCTTCAATATCTGTCAGTCCATGAAATAGCCAGATGATCTGAATATTGAAGTCAGGGAAATTGGTGAAGTCTGTGTAATTAATTTGTCCAAGTCGTTCTGTGACACTATATCAGATGCTACTTGGGAGGCAATCTAAGGCCTTTGATGTAGTAGTGTAGTAGTAGATTTATTTTCAGTTTTTGGATTCATAGGTAGTTATTTTCTTGTATTTAGGTTATAATTTTGGACATTGTGTTGGTTGTGTATAGGGTAATTGTAAGCTCTATGAAAAATATGCAGGTACAGGGCTAAGTCAACCATTTTTGGCTGAGAAAAGCATCAGGAAATATCTCTACGGATGGTTATACTTTCCATAAAATACTTTATGTCCCGTACACTATCTCATAGAGATTTCTAGTGAGCAAAAGGTTGTGCACTCTACTCCATGAGCTATCTCATAAAGGTTTGTAATGCACTCCAGTAATAAATGGATGTGTTCTCTTCTAATCAACCAAACTAGGCCAAGGGTAGTTTGTACTTGGACTAATAGGTAAGGGTTAGTAATACACATTATGGAGATAGGACAAGTCACATAGTGAAATTCACCTCTCACCTTTGACCAAAGGGCTTCGTATACTTAACTTACTGTCTTGCAGGCTACACACTAGAAATGAATTAGGTTATCTGGTGATACTGAGTTTGGGAATCATCAGGAGTATAATACCCTTATTTCTCTCCTTATTGATTTTACTCTTGTGTTAGTTTTATTTTTCCATTGACTATTACAAACCCCCCTATATGGGAAAGTAAGTTGTTAAATACTCAAATTGCAATCATTAAATTTTCTTTGGTCTACATATTCTCTTAGGTTCAACCCGAACCTTGGTTAGGTTCTATTTCTTGACAGTGACTACTTTATCCTTAGAAAGGAGGTGTAACATGGGAGACAATAATATTTTAGCGTTGTTGCCAAGGAATAAGGGTAGACGTAGGTAATTCAAAGTTATTTGGGTGTTAATCCTTATTTCCAACATTATACGTTTTGTTTTCTCTGCAGGGTGTAATTGTAATGTATGCCTAACATACGAAGTTGAGATAGACCCTTGGCTCTATTTGACCCAAAGATTCACCAAACATAGTGAATAATGGCCCAAGATAATGCCAATAATGGCCAATGCAACTTTGAACAGGAATGAGAATGAGAAAACTGATCATGAGAATCCACCTCCTCTTGAGGGAATTGCTCCATAACTACAACTTTTTAATGCCAATGTTAATCAGTGGATGCAATACAGGTTGAATCCTATGGCTATGGAGGTGATGAGAGCTATTGTGTTGCCATCACTATTGACTAATGCAAAGTTCGTATTCTCAAGTGGATTGCTTCAGATGTTGCAAAACCATGGGCTATTGCAGGCTTACCATTGGTGGACCCTCAAAGACATCTACAAAATGTTGTATTTATCTGTAGGAGTGTAATGGGAACACATATAGATGCTCTGGGACTTCGTGTCTTGCTATTGTCTCCTATCAATAATGCAACATTATGGCTATCTAAGCTCCCGCAAGTTCAATCACTATTTGGGCTGAGTTGCAAAAGATCTTTCTGGAAAGGTACTTCCCTATATTGAAGAAGCTCATGTTGAAAGACCAAATCAACAACTGAAAGTAACTTCCTGGTGATTTGATCTATACTACTTGAGAATGGTTCACCAAATTCTTAAGGAGTGTCTTAGACCACAAGATAGTTGATGATGCCTTGGTGGAGAGATTCTACCATGCCCTTGAAGAGAATAATCAGGCTTGTGCTGACACTATCTTGGGGAGCATGTTCATAGATTGGCCATTCACAGAACAGATGGAGAGAGTGGTCAAGACAAACTGTGCATAAGGGTAGAGAGACAAAATAATCTACCAAAAGTTCACGCAATGTAAGTGTTGGTTCAGAGCAAACAAAGATCAACGAAGAAATTATTCAAGAGCTTGCCCGAATTTGCATAGGTATGGAGGTGATGATGAAACAGAACCAGGAGCGAGTCAATGCGGTGCTTGATAAATCTCTATATGCACCTATGTATGATAGGTCTTATTTTGAGGAGGACACATGTTTTGTTGCTGATTAGAAGGGGGGTTTCCAGACGAATGACCAAGGGTCCAATCAGGACTATTAGCACCAAGGTCACTGGAACCAAGGTTAGAACTTCAACAAAGATAGAGCTTTCAGGGACAACTACTGAGGATATTATGATAGGATCAAGGGTCTAGAGAGAGATGCAGAATAGGGTCACAGCGATGGTTTCAGAAATAGTTCCTACGTGCCACCAAATAACCATGACATAGGTGCAAGTATCTTAAGAACTGAGGAGATGTTTGATCTCCTATTGAAGAAAGCTGAGACACAGGATGAGACACTAAGGGGTATGAAATCTGAGATTTCTATCATTAGTTAGAAAATTGAGTCTCATTCCGTGGCTATCAAGCAGCTTGAATAATAGTTTGGTTAAGTTTCAACTAAACTAAATCAATGTTTGAGGGTTACATTGCCTATCAACATAGTTCAAAACCATAAAAATGAAGGGTACTCTATAGTATACTAATGGTGGCAAGAGCACCATTCATCCTACCATGCCAGTTGATGAGGATGATATTCGAGAGAAGACAGTTACAACCAATGGTACAAATGTAGGAGTTAATCATGGCAAGGATGGGGTAAGTGAAGGTACTGATGTGCCATAGAAGTTAAATGCTAACCTAGTCCTCCTTTTATCTTTCCTTAAAGAATTAAAAAGATGGAAGAGGAAGGCAAGTTCAAGTACTTTCTCTCCATGCTGAAACAAGTCTCCATCAACATCCCTATCATTGAGGCATTGGAGAAGATGCCAAGGTATGCATAGTACATGAAGGATTTGGTTAATAAAAAGTACACTATGAGTGAGAAGCTCTAATAAGAGCTTCAACATTGTAGTTCTATTGCTATGAGGTCCTTATTTTAGAAGCAAGAACATCCTGGTGCTTTCATCTTACCCTGAACCATTGGAGATGCGGAGTTCGCAAGGGCACTATATGATCTAAGTGCGAGTATTAATCTGATGACCATTACAGTCTTCAAAAAGCTAATATTGGGAGCCCCTACCACGAAGAGCATGTTATTGTTAATGGCCGATCATATGGTGAAGAAGCCTGTGGGGATACATTATGACATGTTGGTCAAAGTGGAGAAGTTTATATTTCCTGCAAACTTTGTAATCTAAGATTGCGAAGTCAATTTGATGTCCCAATCATCTTGGGAAAATTGTTCCTAATAACTAGGCAAACATTAGTGGATATGGAAGCCAGTCAACTCAGGTTCTAATTGAACGATGAAGAGGCTATTTTCAATATCTATCAGTCCATGAAGCTGCTAGATGATCTGAAGAATGAAGTCTGGAAGTTGGTAAAGTCTAAGTAACCAATTTGTCCAAGTCATGCCGCGATAATAAATTAGGTGCTACTTTCGAGGAAACACAAGGTCTTTGATGTAATAGTGTAGTTCTAGATTTATTTTCAATTTTTGGATTCATAGGCAGTTATTTTCTTGTATTTAGGTTGTAAATTTTAGATATTGTGCTAGTTGCATGTAGGGAAATAGTGTGCTCTATGAAGAATAGGCAGGTACAAGGCTAATCAATTCTTTTTTGGCTGAGAAGAGCATCAGGAAGTATCTATAAGACTAGTTTTACAGGCCATAAAATACCTTACGACCCATACACCATCTCATAGATATTCTAGTGAGAAAAAGCTTGTTCACTCTAGTCTACGAACCAACTTTATGATTCGTAGATACATCTATGGGCTGGGAATGAGGCTCATGGACCCCAGGTGGGTTCCCTAAATTTTTCTAATTGTTAATGTTTCTATTACCAACTATACGAGTCAAAAATCACTTTATGACTCATAGACTGATCCATGGAACCCTGTCCTAAAATCTAGTGTTTGAACATTCTACGAAACCATAATTTATGAGCGGTAAAATACATTATGGCCCGTAATTAGGTTTTTGTAGAGTCTGGCCCCATTAGATTTTAGTTGACTTGGTAAAGGTATAAATAATAGAGTCAAATTATTATGACCCCATTTCAAACCTAATTTACAAAATTACCTAGCCAAACCCACCCCCAAGTAATTCTAACCATTGACGGCGATCGTACCCATATTTTTTTGGCAAGATTTTCTGATGACCTAGGGTTTTCATACCTCTTCACCTCCTTCATATTCTATATTAGGCACACAACTTGGTAAGATTTTGGTTAATCAAATACCTTAAATTTTGCTTTATGATTGAATTGGAAATTATATGGGGGAATAGTTGCATAGGCACGAAACCATGTGTGAAATTAACATGTTGATAATTGATTTTGAGTTGTCCATGTTTAAATATTTGTCTAAGTCTAGAATTGGGCATCGTTACCTTGACTATATGTTTTGAATAGTTTGTTTGGAGCCTATTGAATCACCCATCATGTGTGATGAATTGACGTTGTGTGTGAAATGGTGGGTAATGACATAGGTGTGTAATTTTGATTGAGAAATTATTCATATATGGTCAGAATTGTTGGGGAAACATGACTAAATATTTTCAATAAGGTGTGGATAGTTATAGGCCTCAATGAAGTCTGAGTAGCTTATGTCCATAACTACCACAATTTTTAATCTAGGGGTTTTCTTGCCTTTGTTCATTTTCTCTATGGATATTTACTTTTTGTTGAACTGGCATATTTAGGATGCTTAGGTAGTATTTGTAGCATAAAGTACTAATACCTATGACGTATAACATGTTTTTCGTGTTTTGTGTGAAAAATAATACCCACATAAATTTTAAATTTTGATTAGTTGTTTAGATAGCAACCATGTATGTTTAGGTGTGTTGACATTATTTGGTCTAATAAGCGAGGATAATTTGAGATGAAAAGAATGATCTGAGAGTCTTCTGTTGATAATATAGTTATTTCCATGTGAGTGTGAGCTTAATTTGCTAGATTTATGTGTCTTGTGCTAATTTAAAACATGCCCTGTTACTCTATGTTAGTCTATAGATTAATTATATTAGGAAAGGATCTTAGGCCATTATTCTTAAAAGCCTATTTAGCCTAAATGGCCAACCAAAATTGTTGTATATCCTCTTTTCCTAATGTTTGAGTCTAGCAATCTATTCTTTATAAACACCTGATTAGCCTAGCCTTGTTAATAATCTTGGAATTAGCCCTAGCCCTTCCCTAAGCATTATGTACCTTGACTGAGGCAAAAAGCCTAAGTTGAAGGTGGCCACCAAAAGTGGTCCTAGTTCTGAGGATGGATATTGTGCACCTTAACTCAAGCCAAAATCCTAAGTTAAGGGTGGTTGGTGTAAGTGTAAGACAAATATAAGGGAAAAGTTAGTGATACAAAGAAAAGGGGAAAAATCATGTACTAAGTGCAAGAAAAATAAGTGATGCCTTAGTTGTGAGCTAAAAAAAGAAAAGGGAAGTGTAAAAACAAGGCAAAAAGTTGAAAAATGAAAAGAAAGCACCCAGAAAAGCTAGAAATAGGAGAAAGGGAGAATGACATGAAAATAACAAAGTTGGTAGGGCAAAAGTGTAGAAAACTGCAGTGTTAAGGTGGGCCTTTAGTCAATATGTTCCCAGAATACCATACCTAAGCCCCTGAACCTACATTTCAACCTTAGAAAGTCCTAAAGTGATCCTAGTCTAAGTCGTTAAAGGTCTTAGTAATGAGTATAGGGATAAGCCTACGATTTAGGCATGATGCATGGATATCTTTTGTGAGAGTGACCGATTTTTGTAGTCCAAAGGTTATACATGAAAACATCATTGAGTGTCAGATATAAAACTTCTTTCTGTGAGGGCACTTTCACTGCATTGTTCACTTTAAACATAATTAATAATTGTGGATTGTTTATAGTACCTCACTTGTTATAGTTGTGTTGCGACATGCACTAGTCTGTATTCTTTTATGAGATGACTATCTGATTCTTTTTGGAAAAGGTGGTGTAGGTGTCTAAGTTTAGATAAATGTGATATATGCCAATGGGTTAAGGTCTATGTGTTACTGTATTACCTATGTAGATTGAGTCAATCGCTTAAGGACAAACAACAATTTTAAGTTGAGGGTGATGATGTGCTGTCAAAATACAACACTATTGATACTTAAAAATTGGACTTTAGTGTATTCTCAATACGATGTTAGTTCATTTTATTTGTTTTTGTGTTATGTTTGTAGGATTCTATGGTTAGCCTTGATTTCTTGAAGAAATACACCAGTTCCTAAATTTTGACGCAGTAACGAGCTGTAGATCATTCTATGGGTCGTGAAGTGGGTTTCGTAGATAATTTTAGTGAGGGGGTGCTTTTCTGAAGTTGATTCTATGAACATGCAGATGGGTCATGGAATGACTTACGAGTTGTAAAACATGGTTCATGCCCTGAGGTTCAGAGATTAAGACATTCTGCAGACTCATCAAATAAAATCCCCCTTATGGGTCGTAAACTACTTTACGAGTTGTAGAGGAGTCTTGTGAACTTGAAGTCTAAATTTTCAGCAGCATTATATGAGACCCCGGCCATGGAATGCAATATGGCCAGTAAACTCTTTTTGTGAGGCGTACCTACCTGTTGTCCTATTATATTTAGGACTTGTATTTAACTCATTATTAATAGATTTTTAGGTTATTTTTTAGAAGTTATTGAATAGTACTCAAAGAACTCAGTAGTTATAGAGAGAAAATAGTGAGACTACATTAGAGAGATTTTGAGAACACTTCTACTTTAATTTCATCTTTAATCTTGTGATTCTCTTTTAAGTTGGATTTTCTTGTTCTTAATTCAATTGTGTAAGTGTTCAATTATGTTATTCCAATTCATAATTCTTGCATCTATACAATACAGGAGTAGCTAAATCCACAACTAGGATTGTGGGAACTATGAAGAACTAATAAGGTAAAACTAGATGATCCATAATTCTTGGAAAGTGTGCATGCAAGTTTTAATTAACTCTCTTCATTTTTTATATTTTCTGTTGGTGGCCAACATTAGAACCCGACTAGTGTTATAGACTGGACCAAGATAGTAATGAATAGGAAAAGAAATTAGGATTCGTTTGTTGTGTTCTTATCTAATCAACCAAATTGGGCCAAGTGGAAGTTGTATTGGGACTAATAGGTAAGGGTAAATAATGCACACTATAGATATGGGCCAATTCGCATAGTGAAATTCGTCTCTCACCTTTGACCAAAGGGCTTGGTAAACTTAACTTACCATCCTGCAGGCTGCACACTAGAAAACCCCTTTTTAGTTTCTGTTAGGGAGTCATCGGGAACACAATACCCTAGTTTCTTCCATATTGATTTCACTCTTCTGTTAGGTTCACTTTTCCATTGATTATTACAAAAAACCCTTTTTTGGGAAGGTAAGTCGGTTAACTACTCAAATTGCAGCCATTGAATTCTGTTCAGTCTATATATTGTCTTGGGTTTGACCCTAACCTTTGTTATATTCTATTTCTTTACAACGACTGTTTTATCCATAAAAGGAGGCGTATCTTGGGCGATATCACCAATATGCGAAGACAAGGTATTCCCTTGACTTCGTTTGACCTAGAGATCCAAAGAAAACTAAGGATGATGGCCTAAGATAATGCAAATAATGCGACAAATATAGCCCTAAACTAGAATGAGAATGAGAATGCAAATAATGATAACCCACTTCTTCTTGAGGACATTGATCCATAGCCACAATACTTCAATGCCGAAGCTTATCAGTAGAACCAATATTGGCTGAAGCCTATGGCTGTGGAGGTTACTAGAGCTATTCTGTTACCATCACTACCGGCTGACAAAAAGTTCATGGTTTTGAGTTGGTTGCTTCAGATTCTTCTAAATCATATATTGTTCGTGAGCCTACTATCAAAGGATACGCATAGTCATCTACACAACATTGCATTTGTCTACAAGAGTGTGATAGGAATACATAACCTATCTATGGATGCTGTGGGACTTTATGTCTTTAGATTATCTATGATAGCCAATAAAGTGGTATGTCTATCCCAGCTCTTGTAGAGTTTGACCACTAGTTGGACGGAGTTGCATATGGCCTTTTTTGAGAGGTGCTTCCTAAGATCGAAGAAGCTCAAGTTGAAAGATCAAATCAACAACCTTGAGCAAATTTTTGGTGACTCTATCAGTACTACATGGGAGTGATGCACAAAGTGCTTGAGGAGTGTCCCTAACAATAAAAATATTGATGATGCCTTGGTGGAGATCTTCTACCATGTCTTGGATAAGAATAGTCAAGCATGTGTTGATACCATTATGGGGGGCATGTTCTTGGATCAACCATTTGCAAGGATTACTGAGAGGATGGAAAGGGTGGTCAAGACAAATTGTGCATGGGTGTGAAGAGATAGGCCATCCACCAAAACTTCGTGCATTCTCAGTATTGGTTCTGAGCATGCTAAAATAAATGAGGATATTATGCAAGAGCTTTCCCAAATCCATATAGGTATGGAGGTGATGATGAAATAGAATCAGGAATTAGTTAATGTAGTTATTAGCCTCTGTGAGCATCCATGTATGAGGATCCCTACTATGAAGAGGACACTTACTTCATTGCTAATCAAATGGGGGGTTTACGGACCAACTCCCAAGGGTCCAATTAGGACTATTGGTTCTAAGGTCAAGGAAACCAAGGTTGGAACTATAATAGAGATAGTGCTTTTAGAGACAACTGTGGAGGTTACTGCGATAGGAGTAGGGGCCACGACAGAGATGCAGATTGGGGTGGCAGAGATAGAAACAGAAATGGTCCTTTTGTGCCACCAAAAAATCGTGATACCGATGCTAGTAGTTTCAGAGTTGAAGAGGGATGAAATTTGACATATCTAGCATAAATCAAAAAATCGAGTCTCATTTCTGTTGCTATCAGACAACTTGAGCAATAGTTTGGCCAGGTGTCAACTCAACTCAACCAGCATCAGAGAGGTACATTTCCTAGAAACATAGTTCAGAACCTAAAGAATGAGGGGTAGCGCATGGCGGTTACTATTCATGGTGGCAAGAGTACCATTGATCCTCCTATGCTGGTAGATGATGATGATTTTCGAGAGAAAGCAATTGAGGTCAACAATGCTAATACTGAAGATGATTGTGTATCCATAATGGAAACAATAATCCAAACTCAGCAGAATCACCCAAAATCAATTTTAAGGCCTCCTCACCACATTTACCAATTCAAGTTAACAAAATTAATTTAAAACATCAAAATACCAAAATTACCCTCGACAACCCCAAAATTATCCTAAGACCATTTCCTGCATTTGTTTCACCATTCAAAACTATTGGAATTGTTGGAATTTTGATCTAAGCTTTTGAACTCCAAAAAATGACCAAAGTCAAACTTTAGTTCTATAAATGAATAAATCATAACTTTGGGCCTAAAAATCTCATTTTGACTCCAAATTTAGTTCTGAAACTTGTTGTTGACATTTCAGAGCTGATAGAATCGATGGATCCCCAATATGACTTCCATAACTTAGAATAGCATGAAAACATACTTTTTCCCTCCAAAAGTGCCAAACTTCATAATTTCAACTTTTAAAACTTAGAATTTCAATGACAATTATTCAAATAGTTTAAATTAGGCCAAAGCAACTTATGAAAGGGTAAAATAGTAAGTTTCACATATAACGCCAAAAATGATCAACCAAGTCATTACGTAACGTACTATCATTACACTTTTGTATAGAATGTGGTGCGTTTGTATAAGACCCTTATACACTTTTTAAAGTCTGCTTCACTAATGGTCTTTTCATAATTTTTATTTATTATAAAGGTCTTTTAGGACCTTATAACCTATACTAAGCCTCTAAATCAGATTATACTCATAATTTTACACTCATTCCCTCTCATCACGCTCAAACTCTAGAATTTAATTCCTAAACTCCCTCTTCAAGCCTTGTGATTGGGGATTCAATCTATATGTTCATGGAGGCTTGGAAGTCAATGATAGTTCCATATTAATTCTTCTAGGTTTCTCAAGGCATGTGGGATAGATTAATGATCCGTTACAATCATGAAGAACCCTAACAATTCTTAATTCTTAATTTATGAATTTCAAGCTTACTTTGAATATGGATCTTTTAAATTAGTGTTCATTTTATTAAATTGAGATATGATTGTATTTAATTGATATTTCTAAAGTTATTTAAGCTCTATTATGCTCAACTGCATTGATATTATGAAGGTTTAAATATTTATATCCCTTTAAATATTAAAAGAATGCATGGGTAATCTCATGTATGCTTAAATTGATGATGTCGTCATTAATTTACTATGATTTCATTATATTATGCTGATTTGACTAAACACTCCTAATACGTATGTTATTTTGTTATTTCTCATGGCATATGTATGCATGAACAAGTATTTTCATTAAATTTATGATGTGACTTATGACCCAATTATATTTATGACTATGAATTCAAGCAAGTATATGACATGTGATCACATAATTTCTATTATATGGTTTTAAAGTAATTATGGGTGTTTACACCATTATGTATAAGTATGAATGAGCTATTGCTATGCATGAAAGTATGAAATTAAGTATGATTTAACTTTTTAGCTCAACTATGCATGATTATGAAATGTGATTTGGCCTTTAAGCATAAGTATACATTGTTATGTTTTGAAAAGACTTATGCTCCTATTAAAAGCATGAATATTATGTATTCTTATGGGATCATGATTTAGCACCAAGTGGACTTGTGTGAGAGGTACTGTCTCCAAGAGTCCTTATGTAAATCCTCAAGTCCCATAACCATCTGCCAAACATAGGTTCATATTTATGCCCTTTATGGATGATTATGATATGATCATGGAAATCCTTTTCGAAATGAGTGTTGTTCCCATAAGGTAATGTACTTTGTGAAATATGTATTATTTCTGTAAGGTTAGTGTATGGGCTACCTTTGGGAAGTAGCGCACTCTTTCTCTAGTGTAGAGTCAACACTGAGATTTCAAGTAGTAGCTCACTTAGTCTTATATATCGGTTGAGGTCCCATCCCCGTATAATTAAGTACTATGGCATTCATGCATCATGGAATATTGATATTATACTTTTTCCTATATACTTCTTCTTATATAGACATGCCCTTATAATCTAACGTTGAGCTTCAGGTTATTCATGTTCATATACATTGCATGCTGGCATACTTAGTGCATTCAAATATACTAACATATACTCTTTTGCCTATATGATCTAACCATTTAAGTACCAGAGACTACCATCTTCCACCTCTTGACGTCTAGCTTCATTGACAAAGAGTTGGTTGTGGTTATTCCTATCATCTAAGAAAAATCCACCTTATATCTACCTCCTATATTATGATGCCTTATGTCTTTACTTTGAGGGCGAGTCCGGGATATGTCTTGGCCCCATCCTATTCTATGACCTAGAGGCATTGTTGGACATCATGTAAACTCTATGCACGAGCTTGTCATGTGTTCTGATATTTTCTTATAGAGACTATGAATATGTCTATCTTATGTTGTTGATGTTATGATGATATGTTAATGATGAGGTATGGAAATGTGAAAAGTCCTTAGTCCCTTCTATCCCCATAGCATGAGTCATACTTACTCGCACTTAGTTCTTATATGTTGTGTACTATGTGAATTCATGCAATCCTCTATCCCTATGGCATCCCCATAGTGTGAGTCATACTTTTCCATCCCTTAGAACTATATGTTTGTTGTTTAATCATGCACTTCAAAATTAATGACGTATATATGAATGCTTTATGGATTGTTTTGGGACTCTCGGGTTTCTATTTGCCTTATCACTCCTGGGCCCAAGGCCTAGTTCATGATAGTTCAATTCTCTGTCCATAAATATACGCTTGATTGAGGCATTACCTGAATTGCAATGATGTGCTAAATTTATGAAAGAATTGCTATCAAAGAAACAGTCCTTTGAATGTGAGATGATTAAGGTGTCTCATAATTATAGTGTTATCTTGACAAAAGCTCTAGCTATGAAGATAAAGGACCCTGGTGCATTTACAATACCTTGCACTATTGATGCTTACAAGTTCAACCAAGTGCAATGTGATTATGCGCGTGCATAAATCATATGCCTTTGTCTATATACATGGAATTGGGGTTAGAAACTCCTTCACCAACCACTATGCATTTACTTATGGTTGATCGATCCATCAAAAGAATGGTGAGCATTCTTCATTATATGTTGGTAAAGGTAAAAGAAGTTCTTTCTTTCGACTGGCTTTATGATCCCAAATTATAAGGTGGACGTAGATGTGTCGATTATCTTGGGTAGGCCATTCTTATTAACCAAAAGGGTAGTTGTGGACATAGAAAAGGGAGACCAATGGTTCAGGGTAAATAATGATGAGGTAGTAATTTGCATCTACAAAACTCTGAACAAGGTGAAGCAGCTCCAAGTGATGTCAGTGATCAACTGTTCATGGGTGACATAAGGGAATAAAAGGACTATATCATGCAATGATGTTAACTATGGCGCTGCTTGGGAGATAACCCAAGGTAGTTAGGTAAACTTAAATTTTAAATAATGGGTGCTGATTTGTGCCAGCTGAAAAGAGAGAATTTGAAGAGAAAGAAAAAAGGGGCAACTTGATGGGTATGATTGGTGAATCACC
>JAOTQJ010138058.1:0-40547 GCA_025642045.1 Solanum sejunctum | reverse complement strand
TCGTACATTAGGCACCGTGGCCCCAATGGCCTAGCTATACGCATCTCCTTTTAGCTTGTTATAACCATTTATCTCCTTATAAGCATGCCAAATATAGAAAGTTACTTATAATATGTATACAATCGAATAAATATTGATTGGTTCTCCCGAGCCTTATCTGCAAGGGTGCCAGTCCTCCCTAACGGCAACTGGGGGCGTGAAAATATCGAAGAAGCTCAAGTTGAAGGACCAGATCAATAACTTCAAGCAACTTCTTCTTAATTCAATCAGTACTACTTTGGAGATGTTCACAAAATATCTGAGGAGCATCCATTCACTAATGGTATTTTTATAAATGCTAATTTTTCTTATGATCCTTTTTGACTTTCTAAGCTATCGTAACTTTCCTAAAAGGCCTAACAATGTTCCAAAGGATAAAACTCACTATTCTCATCTAAATCACACTCCCAAATCCTCTCAAGAGCCTCCATTGAGCTCCAATTCAATTTCAAGGAAACCCAACAACAAGTTTGGATTCCAAGACCCACTCCAAGCTTCCATTCTTCCCAAACTCAATTCCAAGGAACTCATAGTCTAAGGTATGTGGGTTGATCCTTGACTTCCTTTCAATCAAGGAGATCCAAAATTATCTTTTAGCAATCTTATGGATTTCTAGTTACTTTTTGGGGTTTTGAATATTATGAATCCTAAAATTTTAATTATGCATGGATAGTGTTTATTTGATGATTTCAATGTGATTTAAACTATTACATGAGGATCTTCTTTGGTGTTTATGGAATATCAAGTGTGAATGTCCCCTTTAAGACTTCTAAATGCATGGGTGATTACACTATCAATTTAAATGTTGATTTAATTATGTTTTCGATTGAATTTCATATTATATTGTTGATTTTAAATTGAATTCTAATTACCCATGCAATTCTCTTATTATTCATAGCATATGCATTCATGTACATGGGTTATTATAGGAATTATGTTATGGGTTAAGTCCTATTATGTTCTATGGTATGATTTTGATAAAATATTGGTTATGACAATATTGTGATCACATATATATCTTTGATTTTGGCTCTTTGAGTATTTTAGGTGGTTGCACCATTTTATATATGAATGGGCTATTCCTATGCATGAGTATATAGATTATGAAATTATATTTTGGCCTTTAAGCCTCAGAATGCATTGAAATGATTTCAGAAATGATTTACGTCATTTGAAAGTATGTATGTATGTATATATATGTATTTATATGTATATCTATTCTTGTTGGATAACGACATACCACCGATGGATTACGGGGGATAGGGCTATCCCCAAGGGCCATCTACCTTTCCTTGAACTATATGCCTAGCATAGGTTTATGATCTGAAGAAGAAGTTGTCCTGCAAGGAGAAGAAATGATTTGATTATGATTTTGTAAAAATACTATCCAAAGAGGGAGCTGTCCCTTAAGAAAGGTTACTTTATACAAAGAGGGAGTTGTCCCGTAAGTTGAAGTATTGTTTACCTTTGGCAAGTAGATCACCTCTTTATCGATGAGGGGATTTCATCGGGATTCCAAGTAATAGCCGCTTGGTCTTACATATGTCAGTTGAGGTCACATCCCTAATATATATGTAAATGGGTGCATCATTTACATTTTATGCGTCATAACTTTCATAACATCTCGTTATATTACATTCTTTTATAGTCAACTCTTTCGATATTATGTGCCTTGTCATTTAATGTTGATATGTAGGTTTTGGTAAGTTAAATGCATTGCACCCATTCGTCGATCACATCTAATTTAATGAGGCTTGTTTGGGTTTCCTTCGGGTCCCCATTCACCGATCACGTCTAGGACCTAGGTTCAGGGTGTGACAGAAATAAAGATATAGCTTCTATCAAGGTCCATTGGAGGAACCAACAAGTTGAAAGTGCCACATGGGAAGCAGAAGCGGACATGAAAAAGCAATATCCATATCTATTCCACTCTACTCAATACAAAGCTACTAATTTAAATCCCCATATGATTTCAAGTCTTAAGTTTCAGCCCTTATGTCATTTTGTATGCATTCATGTTTATGGTAAAATGTTTATAGTGATTTTTGACACTCATGATGAGATTCTTTTTGAAAATGATGTTTAAATGCATTTGCTGCATTCATGTCAGGCTAAAATCTTCATGATTTCTCCTCTTGGGCACGTTTTTTAACATTCGAGGATGAATGTTCCAAAGGGGGAGATATTGAAATACCCTTAATTGTGCTTCAATAATGCCCATAATCGTAACTTCCATATATCTTAAAATCCATGCGTGATATCAAAAATTGTACTTCATATTCTCGATCAGGAGGAAAAATTAAGTGAGAAATTAGTATAACCAGGATTTTAGAGGGCCTATAGACAAAAATAAATTTTGCTAATTTACGATTTTCAAAGAGCATTCGCGCCTAGCCGCGAGGTACCAGGGGTGCAGATCAGTGTTAATTTTGTCTTCACGTTGGGTTTGTATTGCGGACCAGTGTTAATTTTTCTTTAGTTTTCCTGTGTTAGCCAAGGGCATTGGGGTCATAGCCCCATGCCCACTTATGCATGAAAACATCTATACTTAGTCATTTTTTTAACTCTATATCATTCAAAATCCTCACAAAAATCTCTCCAAGACGTAACTAAGTAACTCATTCAAATTTCAAGGATTTTAGGCTTAACTTTGGAACTCAAGGATTCTCTTCAACAACAAAATCCTAGTTTGAAGTATGCGGGTTTCATCCGTTGGGTCCTTTCACCCATAGAGCCCAGTCTCCCTTTTACGAAAATTGCATGTTTTCAAGTTGTATCATCTATGGGTATCTCTTATTATGGATTATGATTATAAATTATGTTGGGATTTTATGAAATTTTGATTTATTATGCATGTCTATCTATTTCAAGCTTATACCATAAATTGGTTTTGTATATTAAGATTCTTTATGTTTTGAGCTATGAAACTATGATCTATTATGAGATTTGATGATGGATTCAAGGTACCCTATATGAGGGTTTTACTATATGTTGGTGGGTTGATTTGAATTGAGTTTTCTCATATTATTTCACTCTTGAATTGCATAATTTTGAGCAAGCATTATGAACCCACAAAGTGTTTTATAAAATGCCATGATAAGGATTATCATGTTATTGATGATCTATTACATGAAGTATAAGTCAAGTGACTTTATGATGATTAAGGGCTTGCACATATGTATTGAATTCATGAAAAGTATCTATGATGTTGCAAAAAGACCACACCTTGTTGAGGGGGTGACATGCCTCCATCACCTTGTTGAGGGTGTGACATGCCTCTATCACCTTGTTGAGGGTGTGACATGGCTCCATCACCTTGTTGAAGGGTAACATACCTCAATCACCTTGCCGAGGGGGTGACATGCCTCAATCACCTTGTTGAGGGGTGACATACCTCAATCACCTTGTTGAGGGGGTGACATGCCTCAATCACCTTACAAAGGAATGACATGCCTTGGATTCCAAATAGTAGCTTGCTTGGTCTATGTCGGTTATGGCCTCTTTCCACACATGTGATATGTACTTTGCAAGTTATATGATTTACAACCATGTTTTACTTCAAACATTGATCATGCATGCCATAGTGATATTATATATATCCATTGCTTGTGATTATGTATTTTGTCTATATTGGCTTATATCTTGTTGCATTGCATCCTACATACTTAGTACATACTAGCCCATACGCTATGCCTTTATGATGTTACCATGTAGGGACCAGACCACCTTTTGATCATACTCCACATGGCTAGCTAAGAACTTCAGAAGATATGCTTTGGTGAGTCCTCAAGTCCGAGAACACTATCTATGCTACTCTTCCTATTTGATGTTTCTTTATATTGAACACTTGTTACTATGAGGGTGAGCTCAGAAAGTGTCTTGGCCCTCGTTCCACTCTATTTTGGAGATATTGGATATTTGATACACTTATGCTATGAGTTTGACTTTTTTATGCTTTTATAAATATCAAGACTTCCCTTAGTCTTGCTTCCCCTTTTATTATATCTCTTATTGTTATTATTTTGCATCCGTGACTAAGGATGTCTGATTAATATGCTAAGAGACTTGTTTGGGGTCCTTTTGTGTCCTAATTCGCCGTCTCACATCTAGGTCCTAGGTTTGGGTCGTGACAATGGTCTCCAATCTATTTCTCACTTTTGAAAATAATTAAAAAAGGGACTTGGAACAAAGTGAACCTAAGCACTCTATTTCATCCTTAAATCTATGGTAAGATAAGAGTATAATTCAAACTATTGTGGAAATGTTAAGAGCTTGTGTGTTGGAATTTAAGGATAATTTAGATGATCATCTACTACTCACCAAATTTACCAATAATAATAGCTATCAATCAAGCATTAAGATGACACTTTTTGAAGACTTGCATAGGAGATCTTAGTCTTTAAACAATCATGTTATCTCCTCTGCCTCAAGTTAAGCTCTTTCAGGGTAAAGATGTATTGCAGAGCTCTTATGGTCTATGAATACATCAATATGTGCTCCATATAAATAGTGGTACCATAGTTTGAGAGCAACAACTATTGCTGCCAACACTAAGTCATGAGTGGGGTAGTTCTTCTCATGCACCTTAAGATGTTTAAAAGCGTAGGCAACAACCTTCCTCTTTTGCATCAACACACATCCCAATCCCATTCTCCAAGCATCACAGTAGATAACAAAACAATCCATCCAATCAGGCAAGGTCAACATTAGTGCAATAGTTAATCTCATCTTTAGATCTTGGAAACTTCGCTCACACTTGTCAGACCATTGAAATTTGACCTTCTTCTAAGTCCTTTTAGTCAATGGTGCAGATAGGGAAGAAAATCCATCAACAAACCTTTGATAATAGCTAGACGATACCAAGAAACTCCTTATCTCGATCAGTGAGGTTGGTCGTGGATAGTTCTTAACTACCTTGATTTAATGAGTATCCATTTGAATTCTATCTCCAGAAACCTAATGGCCTAAGAAAGCCACTGATTTGAGCCAAAACTCACACTTAGAAAACTTTACATAAAACTAATTATCACTGAGTGACTGTAAAGCGACTTTGAGGTGACTGGCATGCTCCTCCTCATATCTGGAATATACCAGGATATCATTGATGAACACTACCATGAACACTACCATGAACATGTTAGGATACTGTCTGAATACTTTGTTCATCAGGTCTATAAAAGTTGCAGATGCATTTGTCAAACCAAATGATATCACCAAGAATTTAAAGTGACCATATAGTGTTCAAAAAGTCGTCTTTGGGATGTCACATTCTCTCACTTTGAACTAGTGATAGCCCAATCTAAGGTCTATCTTGGAGAAAATAGTGGCACCCTGAAGTTGGTCAAACAAGTCATCAATCCTCGAAAGTGGATACTTATTCTTGATTGTTACCTTATTCAATTGATGGTAGTCCATACACATCCTAAGGGAACCATCCTTCTTTCATATGAAGAAGGCCAGAGTGCCCTATGGAGAGACACTCGACCTTATTGAATCCCTTTTCTAGCAAATCCCTTAACTGTTCCTTTAACTCTTTCAACTCCGCAACGACCATTTTATATGGAGGAATGGAAATAGGCTAGGTTCCAGGAAGTACATCAATTCCAAAGTTGATCGTCCTATTAGGAGTGACTCCGAGTAGATCATCAGGAAGCACATCAGTAAACATGCTCATGATGGAACAAATTCAAGAGTAAGGAGTTCTACATCATCACACTTGACTCGTACGAGGTAGTAGATACACATCTTAGAGATCAGTCTTTGTGCCTTGAGGTAAGAAATAAACTTACCCTTTGGCACAACAGAATCTCCCTTACAGTCAATAACAGGCTCATTGGAGAATTAAAATTTGATAGTTTGAGTTTTGCAATCAATAAAGGCATAGCAGACGTGAAGCTAGTCTATACCAAGGATTACGTAGAGATTGACCATCTCTAACTCAATCAAATTAGCAAGGGTATCCCTATGATAGATGGTCAGTACATAATCTTTATAGATCCTCTTAGCTTGAATGGACTCACCAATAGGAGTAGAGACAAAAAAATATCTCAAGCAAGCACTCAGGAAAAATCTTGAATTTACCAGCCATATATGTTATCACAAAAGAACAAGTTGCACTCGAATCAAGTAAAGCAAGGAAACGTAAAAACTTGAAGCATACCCATTAGAACATTTGGTACAACCTCATGGTATTATCAGTTCCCTATTGCATATAGATAGTTTGTCCCACTGCCTGCCTTTGGTGCAGAACCCCTTTGGTTACTCTTTGCTAGTGATGAGAGGATTGGGCCTTATTGCCCCATATAAGATACTCCCTTTGAATATGTACCAACTAGCTATACTTATAACAAGCATTACCTCCATCCCTACATTCTCCCAGATGCATCCTACCATATTTCCCATAAGGTGGCTTCCCTTTAGAGCCAAGAGTCACACTAGTTTGAGACTGTGTACCCTGGGCCCTAAAGTTTGATTGACCTTGAGATCTATGATCAGACCTGTGTCTTGGGGTTGGTGCACTGCTGAAGATGGATGTATAGCTAAAGGACCTTTTCTAGAAGTATGACTTATCTCCCTTATTCTACTTGGTCTGATTGGGCTCAAGTCCTGCTGACTTGGCCTTCTTACTCAAATGTTCCTCTCTATCCTTCTTCTTATCCTTCTTATTAGACCATCATTCTAGAAATATCCATACATGGCATTAGGAATATTGCCTTGCACTCCTTCAAATATCTACCCAACCCAAATACGAATTTCTTTATCCTCTCTCTCTTATCATAGACCATCTCTGGGGCATACCTGGATAACTGCTTGAATTTTAGGCTTTACTCTTTAAAGTTAGCACTTTTTGTTTCAAATTCCTGAACTATTAAACCTTTGCCTTTCTCCACTCCTAAGGAAAGAAGTGATCGAGGAAGGCACTCTCAAAATCATCCCAAGTAGTAGGCTCAGTGTTCTCACCTTGACTCTCTTCCCACTAATTGTACCAAACATTTGCCACATTCTCGAGCTGATAGGCAGCAAGCTCCACTTCCTCAGTCTCAGTCACGTGCATAGTTTTCAACACCTTTCGCATCTCATCAATGAAGTTTTGAGGGTCCTCCTCAACCTTTGACCCAATGTAGGCAGGTGGGTTCATCCTCAGAAAGTCTCTCAGTCTGTTGACAGCCATTGGCTCTTGAGAGCTAGAAATAAGAGTCTATGAGCCCTGGTTCCTGATCTAAGTAGCTACCAATTGTGTGAGCATGGTGATAGCGCCTCTGAAGTTAGCCTCTATAGTAGGGGCAGGTGGAGTGATACTTGTCGTAAGAACACCAGTGGTTCTGGCCAATTGACTGAAACACCCCTCATATCCTTCAGAATGCCCCATAATCATAATTTCCATATATCTTTATGCATGATTTTGGAAGTACGACTTCATATTCTTGATCAGAGAAAAAATAGAGTGGAAAATGGGTGTAACTTGAATTTTAGAAGACTTATAGTAAATATAATTTTTGCCAATTTTTGAGTTCCAATGACTGTCTCGCCTAAGCCACGACGCGTTAGGAGTTTGGACTAGTGTAAGTGTGCCTACACATCTGGTTTGTGTCGCTCTTAGGGTATGGATAAGTGTAAAATTTTCCCTTATTTTCTCATTTCATCCAAGGGCATTGGTTTAATAGCCCCATTCCCATTTTAACGTGAAATCTTCCATACTTAGCCATTTTCAACTCTATAACTCACAAAACCCAATCTAAAACCTCTCCAAGACTCTATCAAATCTCTCATTCAAATCCAAGGATTTCAAGCTCAACTTAGGAACTCAATAACCTATCTCAAGCTTCAAGTCTCCTTCAAGTTCATTTCAAAAAATTCTAGGTTTAAGGTATGTGGATCTTCATCCATGGGTCCTTTCACCCGTGGAGCTCAACCTTCTATTTTTATAAAAATTGCATGATTTCAAGTCGTCGTATTACTTATATGTATCTTTTATTATGAAATATGAACATAAATTATGTTGGGGTTTTATTAAGTATTGATTGATTATGCATGAATATCTATTTCAAGCTTATTCCATGAATTATTTTTTTGTCTATTGAGATTATGCATGATTTAAACTATGAAACTATGAACTATTATGAGCTTTTGTGATGGATTTCATGATACCCTAAATGAGGATTTTACTACAATATTGGTAGGTTGATTTGCATTGAGTTTACTCTTCTTGTTTTACTATTGAGTTGCGTGATTTTGAACAAGTATCACCAACCATCTGTTTGATAAAACTACATGACAAGAATTCCCAAGTTGTTGACGAACTATTACATGATTTACAAGTCAAGTGAGTTCATGATTATTAAGGGATTTCAAGAATGTATTGAATTCATGAAAATTATCTATGAATTTACAAGCATCAAGTTAAGCCCTATTCAAGACTCTAACCTCTTGTGAGCCATTCATGTCAAGGCCAAGGATCATGTATGATTATTATTTACTCTCATGTTCAAGTTTGGCTCACCAATAGAGGTCAAGTATGTTAATGATCTACTCATGTCATGTTATCATGCCTCTTACAAGTTACTCATATTATTATTAAAGTAAGATTACTTCAAATATTCCGTGGGATTGGACTTAGCATCGATTGAGGCTTAAGATAGGGGCTCAACACAAAGGGTCCTTATATGAAGTCTTTAGTCTCTAAACTATGTGTCACCATAGGTTTATATATTTTACCCTTGCTATGCTAGTGGATCTATCTACTTCATGTTATTATGTTTGGTTTGCCTTGACAAGTAAACCACACTTTGCCAGGGGGTGTCATGCCTAATCACCTATACCGAGGGGGTGTCATGACTAGGATTTCAAGTTGTAGTTGGTCGGTTAATGTCTCCTCCCACATATGTGTGATATATTATGAATGTTAAATATTTTACAAGCATATTTTATTATAAACATTGCTCATGTATGTCATATTTAGATTATATATCCATTGATTATGTTTATGCATTTGTATTCAATGCATTGCACCCCGCATACTTAGTATATTTAAACGTATTTACGCATACTCCATGCCTACATGATATCACCATGTAGGGACTGGAACTCTTTTTGATCCTCCTCCTCCACATGGCTAGTTTGGTTCTCCAAGAAAGCTTTTGGTGAGTCCTCATATCCAAGGATAATATCTACTTTTATTCATGCTATGTTAAGTCTTGTTCATTAGGTTGGATACTTATTATTATGAGGGTGAGCTCGAAAAGTATCTTAGCCTCTAATCCATTCTAAAGTAGAGGTGTTGTTGGATACTAAGTTTGTATATGCTTTTGAGCTTAACTCTTCTTATATTTCTATACTTATAAAAGACTTCCCTTAGTCCTATTTCCCTTTTTATACTTGGCTCTTATTGATGTTTATTTTCATTCTGCAATAAAGGATGTGTACAAGATATGCTAAGAGGTTTCTTTGGATTGTCTTTGGACTTTCCATTTGCCATGTCACATCTATGCCCTAGGCTTGGGTCGTGACATTGATCTCGACCCCTTATTTACATCTAAGGGGGAACCTCTAGAGTAGGGTTCTTAGCATTGGTTGCTAAAGCATTCCTTTGGGTTATGGTACGTTTAGGAGGCATGATTTGTAAACGCATAACGCACGAGTTAGAAGAGAGCTTTATAGAGTTTTAAATCTGTTGCATGAACTCAGAGCATAAGAAAGCTTAACAATTCCTAATATCCTATAGCCTTCTACTTATAAAGTGTGGTGCACAACACACCCATAAACAAGACTCTACTAGACATAACTTCATAGACTTCCTAGGACTCTTGAACTCTGTGCTTTTATACCATGTTTGTCATGCTCTAGGAGGATACCCTTAGCATGGCTGACACTTGAAGAACCATTATTGGTTCCCTAAGAGAATCACTTGGCCTCATCATCACATCAACTCAACAACAGAAGAAAGAACTCAGATAGAAAGACATCATATGAATAAAATTAACTCTATTGTATCAGAGTTTCTAATCAAATAAGTTAGGATACAAAACACTCAACAAATCCTCTACTCAATGTCTATTAAGCCTCTACTCAACAATATAGGTGGTGCCATGATAGGCCATAGACACCCTAAATCAAAGAAAAAAAAGTAATAGATCAAAGCAGAAGATAAAGGGACCCTTCAGAAAGCAAGAAAGACTCAAAAACTCTAGGAATGCACTCATCCGGACCTCAAGGATGCGTGGGCTAAATTCCTTAATCACTTATATCTGCATCATAAGATGATAAAGGTCCAAATGGATATCAACACATGGAATATACTAGTATGTAAAATAGCTCAAGGAAATAAGTCTCAACTCATACATTTCGAGTAGACAACTCATGCTTAACTCAGTACATGCAAGTTTAAAGTAAATCATACTTTTGGAAATATGGTCAATAATATAACTCAGTTTAAAATGTCATGATCAATCTATGTTACTAAGGAGGTTCTCTTAATCAACATCCAATACCATCACCTTTAGTTTGATGATGCACAACAAAGGCGACGTTGTTGCCACGCCCGTCCTAAACTTGCCAAAGAAAAAGATGATCAACTTCTCATGGATCCATAATAATTTTCCACTTTTGGGACAAGAGTCGCCAGAATATGTTGTATGACTATCCTATGCTTGTAACATAGTTCTGTAGGTTAGAGTAGTTATATACTTGCTCCCAGCTTGGTGTTCAATACTCCTCCCAAGACTAAAACATGCTCAACTCATGAATTAACTGAACCCTCAATTCTCAATCAATTAACTCAAATCTTAACCTTATTAGGTTATTTCATCTCAACTCATCTCAGTTACTTATCAACTCAATCAATCAATGCATATAATCAAACTCGACTCTGACTCAAATGGTCATTCAGGTTCACTCAATTCTACTCATCATGCCATATAAGTAAATTTCATGATAGTATAAGTGGCTAGGTTGAATATGCTTTTCATGCTTGACAATGCTCAAATTACTCAACTCATAAAATCAACATCAAACTCATACCTCAACTCAATCCGTGCATACAATTTCATAGAATTATGCAATCTAGGGTTCATGCTATTAAGTATAAGACTTTACCCCAATCATATGTGAGAGATTATGCAATTCAAGAATTACTTCATGCATTATCAGGAGAATTCATAATAATTGAAGGAATTTCAGTATTAGGATAATAGAATTTCCCAAAATCTCAACTCTTTTTCCCAATCTTGAATCGAATAATAGGGTGTGTGTCAATGAATATAGTTCCTTACTTTAGTAAGACTTATATAACTGGGGATATAAGAAACAATCCAACCAGTTGATCTTCATGTTAGAATCAAGAACTCCCGCTATTCTCTCTCCACAAGTGTAAACAATGGTGAAAATACACCTAGGGTTCCGCTTTAACACTTTATTCAAGCCTAAAATAACTAAGGATTTGATTAAATAAGAATCAAAAAGGATAAAAATACTCATCTTAAAAACTATCGTTAGAGTCTATGAGAACTCGTATGCGAGCCATAGACCAATCTACGATTCGTAGATGACCTCTCGTAAATAAGGGGTCCTAGAAATTGAGTTACTAGAATTTGTCATGAAACTCATCTCTATGAGCCGTAAAACATTCTAGGGGTCGTCTACTAACTCATACTCAAGATACTGAAAAGTTAATATTTTGACCATCAATCTATGATACCAATCTATGAGCCATGAATTACTTTTCGATTTATATACTATCTTGTATATAGGCCTCAAACTTAAAAAAATTTCACTAAGTCATCTGGGGTTCTACAAGACCCATTCTACGAGTCGTAGATCTATCTATAGATCATAAATGACCCTCATGAATCCTTCTTCTATAGTTTTTCTCAGTCTTTTCTCAGTATCCTCTGCACATCTACTTCAAATTAGGTAGAAGGAATTAGGGGGTATTGCAAAAATGATATCCTATCTTTTCCACACTACTCAACCCTAATATTAAATTATCCTATCCTAAAGGCCTTAAGTTCTTCTATTTAAGTTTTTCATGTCAAGATACATGTGTGTGTACCTCATCATAAGACTGAATTCAAATAATGACTGATGCACAGGTTTGAAAATTTCATGCAAATGATGTTTTAAGTACTATTTTGCATTCATGCTAGGTTGTTAACTAATTATTATCTTTACTTAATCTTGTGTTATCTTATTCAAGTACGAATATTCTCAAGAGGGAGCTACTAAAATATCTCATACATTAAAGGGTTGAAAGTTAGTTGGAGAGTGCAAGTTTGGTTCATGGTGTAATGGAGTACGAGCACTATCTATGGCTTATTATTTAGGTTTATGACTTGTGGTCTATTTGATGGGTGTAAAGAAGATTTGTGGTTTGAGTCTAGTGGATGTGAAATTATACTAAGTATTGGGGGTGTCGACGAAGGGTATTTACTACCTGTAAAAAGAACTATGAGTCATAGATTGAGTTCATTGTTTTAGGGACCCAAAGTTCAGGCTTTTGATCTTTTAGAGGTGTAACTAAGATGAAACCCTTTGTGCGAGTTTTAGATGTGTCTATAAAACATCGAACTGTCTCATAGATTCCCTTTGAAAGTTTTACTGAAGGATATTTTACACTTTTCTTGTATCCTAAGTCCTAAACTATGTCGTTTTGGTCAATAAACCTACCCTTTTTAGTTTATTACTACACATATACTCTCATTATAAATCATTTTCCTAAAATTTTATAATTCTCATGTCTTTCAACTCTCAAGGATCTCCATTGAAGTCAAAGGCTAGGGATTCAAGTTTTCCTTCTCAAAGTTTGGATTTCTTCTATAAATTTCACCTAAGGTATATGGGTTTCATCCATGGGTACCTTCCACCTATGGAGCCCAAGCATTTGTAAACTAAATCTTCTAATTTCACTTATTTAAATTCATAAATGTTTATGGATTTGCTTCAAATGCATGTATAATTATTTATTCACTACTATAAGACTTATTTTGTTATAAATTGATATTCAATTTGCAATAAATTGATGGTTTACATGATTTTGTGGAAATCTATCTAGGATTTTGAAATTCTTGTGATAATCATAACTTTTTTAATGAAGGGTTGATTGATAATTTTAACCATAATAGTTTTTACAAAAAAATAAAAATAAAAATATGACCAAAAAAAGAAGCGACCAGTTCCTTTTACTAAAATCAGTTACTGCAGCAGAAAAAAAAAGAAAAGTTAGGGAAGATTTTCATCCCTTTCTTTTAGAAGAAAACATACGGCTTATCAAGGTTATTCAGGGAAACTCATACATAGAATCAATTTGATCTTAGAACCACTGTATTGGGTGATAAAGTACAAGTATTTTCTTGTTATTGTGTGCTCTTGTTTGTTGAAAATATATTTACCAAAATTTTCACCAATTAGGTTTAACAATAGGTTTAAGAATACTTTTACTTTTAATTTATCGTCTAAGGTATTGGGTATTAGGGTTTATATCCTAAAATTGAAAACTAGGGATATTGAGACTGGGTTTAGCCAACATAATTGATATCGATAATCAATATTTTTTCATAGATTGAGGCAAGTAGGGGTTGTTTTGGTGGGTGTTTTACACGTGTAATGTCTATTAGACCCAAGCGTAGGGCCCAGATGTGACACAGTGAATACAAAACCCAAAGGAACTCCAAACAAGCCTATTAACTTATCATCACACATCATTGATCGCAAAAGCATGTAAAATATATAAAGAGAAAGAATAAGGAAAAAAGAGGGCTAAGGGAAAACTTGCATAACATCATAATCATGAGATAAGGAGTCAAAGCTTATATCATAGATACATAATATGTCCAACAAACACCTGTAATACATAAATAAGAGTGGGGGCCAAGACAAAGCAAATGAGCTAACCCTCATAGTCAAAATAGACAATAAAGAAGAATATCTCAATAAATAATAAGAGCAACATAGTCTAAGGTCCCCGAATGTGGAGGACTCACCAACTAACTTGAGTAGTATCGAACTAGCCACGTGGAGAAGGACAATGATCAACTTGGGCATCGATTCCTACACGGTGATATCATGTAGGAAGAGTTTGAGTTAGTATGTTTGAATGTACTAAGTATGTAAGATGTACTGCAACAAGAATTAGACATCACAATCAAAATATATAATAATAGGCAATAGACATCATATAACAATATGGCATGTATGCTCAATGCATAAGTAAAACATGCTTAAGTAGCTCATGTTCATAGAGGATGTCATACGTGTAGAAGAGACCAAGCTAGATTTACAAGGTACAAACCCCTCGGGTTGGATGATGATGGTTTCACCCCATCATCCCGGTCGTGTGGTACTAACCTCTCATATAGTTGATGATAATCACACCTTAAAACCATGGTGGCAAAGTATAAACTCCTCATATGGTTGATGAGTACAAACCCCCATCTCGATTGATGAGTACAAACCCCCACCTCGATTACCTGGGCTCTTGTCCCCCCCAATTGGGCCTAGTCTATTACAACACTTTATGTAGAGTATATCATTTACATAAGCTTATTTCATTATCATATAGTCAATCATGTCATATTTCACGATTTGGACCTTCAACTCCTCAAGAAACCACATTCGAACATTTTATCAAACACTTAGATGGTGTGTAATGTTAGTATAAAATTATAAAATATGGAGATGAAATAATGCAAGAAAATCTATTGTAAAATCATCAATCCAAGCCTTTCAACACCCTCAAGGAACATACATCCAAACCCCACCTGAAATCTTACAATAGCTTGAAGATTATACCTCAAAATATAGCAAAATAGGCACAATTTCACATAGCTTTAACATAGTACAACAAAAACAATAACAACATACCCAGTGATATCCCACAAGTGGGGTCTGGTGAGGGAAGATTGTACGTAGACCTTACCGCTACTTCATAGAAGTAGAGAGGCTATTTCCTAAAGGTTTAACATAGTGTGCAGCGAATTTCATAATAAGCAAGACCCACTTGTAAATCGACTTTAAATCATCCAATTTGAGTAAAAGGAGGCTTAGGTATCATAGGTAGGAGGAACCCATTAAAGAAAGACACATACAATCTTAGAGATGAACTTGGTGAAGATTGGAGATGGAGACTTGAAGCTTGAAGAAGAATCTTGAAAGAAAACAGGTAAGTGTTTTAGTGAGTATTGGGGCATGTTTAGGATGATATGAGGTTGAAAATAGGCTAATTATAGGTAAAAAAAATTTGAAAACACTTAGGCCCAAGACTTAGAAGTCTAGGATCGAACTAAAAAAACAAGCACCTTTTTACACTAGTGCACGTCGCATAGGGGACGCAGATTCCTTTCTGGAATTCACACCTTAAAAAATTATAATTGCTAATATTTCGCTCTTAAATCAAGGTTAGACTCCTTTTCCCATAATTTTTACCCCCTCAACAAGAATATAAAGTAGTATTTTTGATATCACGTACATATTTTGAGATATATGAAAATTTTAAATTTTTGGGCATTTTGAGACACCTTTTTGGCCACTTTTTGGGATCGTTTCAATATCTCCCCCATGGGAACATTCATCCCCAAATGTAAAAGAGATGTATAAGATAAGAGTGATCATACATAAATTAGCCCCAATAATATTGCAACATGACATTCAAAACACAATATTCAAAATCTCAACATAAGTGTAAAATCATCATAAGTTTGCCAACTTAAACATGAATGCATATGAATGACATAGGGGCTGGAATATAAGACTTGAAATCACATAGAGGACTTAGGATTAGTAACTTAGGCTTGAGTGGAGTGGAAAAAATAAGGATACTACTTTTGCATGTCGCTTTGGCCTCCTATGTAGCACTTTTGACTTGTTGGTTCCTCCAAATGACCTTAACGGATGCCATCTTCTTGTTCCTTAATCTCTTCACTTGCCTAGCCAAAATCTGAACTGAAGTCTCCTCATAAGTCAAGTTATACTCAACTACACCCACAACATCAAGAGACACAATAGCATTAGGATCACCAATACATTTTCTCAACACAGAGACATGGAACACCGAATGATCCAAATTCATTTCACTAGGCAACTTCAATTCATAAGCTTCCTTGCCAACCCTCTTCAGGACCTCATAAGGACCTACTTATCTTGGACTTTATTTCCCCTTTTTACTAAAATGGACCACACCTTTCATTGGAGAAACTTTCAAATAAACCTAATCACCCACTTCGAATTTAAGGTCTCTTCTTCTCACATCGGCACAGGATTTTTGACGACTTTGGGCTATCTTCAATCTCTCCCTAATCATCCTAACCTTCTTGAGAGTCTACATAACTAGATCCGATCCCAATAAAACCACCTCCCCAACCTCAAAACAACCAACTGGCAATCTATAACGTCTCCAATAAAGAGACTCAATAAGAGCCATGCTGATGCTAAAGTGATAGCTATTGTTGTAGGCGAACTCAATCAAAGGAAGATGGTCATCCCAACTACTCCTCAACTCCTATACACATACCCTAAGCATACCTTCAAGCGTTTGAATTGTTCTTTCGGCTTGGCCATCTATTTGGAGGTGAAAGGTCGTACTAAGGTAAACTTTTGTACAAAGATATCTTTGAAAAGACCTCCAAAAATGTGAAGTGAATTATGAACCACGATCCGGTATGATAGAGAAAGGAACCCCATATAACCTCACTAACTCATGGCTAAACAACCTTGCATACTCTTCAGCCCCATATGTGGTCTTCACTGATAAAAAGTGAGATGATTTCGTCATCGTATGAAAAACCACCCAAATGAAATCAAATACCATCATAGTCTTGGCAACCCAACCACAAAATCCATATTAATCACCTCCCACTTCCAAGTGGGAATTAGGCCTCCCGGCCTTTGATATTTGGCTTTGACTTGTTGACAACTATGGCAATGGGAAACAAATTTGGCAATGTCCCTATTCATGCCTCCCCCTCGATACATATTCCTTAAGTCTCTATATATTTTGGTGGAATCAAGGTGGATAAATAAGAAGAATTATGGGCCTTATCAAGGATCTTCTCCCTCAAACCATCAACACAAGGCACACGCAACCTACCTTGGTACCTAAGGGCCCCATCTCCCCGTTGGGAGAAAACCTCTACTTTGCCCTCTTTCACCAAGGCCTTCAATTCAAGAAAGGAGGAGTCACGATCTTGTTTTGCTATCACCTCATCAACTAATGAAGACTTAGACCCATCATCAACAACAATACTATCATCACCAACCTCTTCCAACCTGACCCCCAATCTAGCCAATTGATGCAACTCTCTAGCTATCTCCTTATCACCACCATCAACATGAGCTAGCCTACACATAAAAACCCAGCTCAAAGCATCTGCCACCATATTTGCCTTACCCGGATGATAGTGCACACTCATATAATAGTCTTTAAGAAGTTCTAACCACCTCCTTTGCCTCAAGTTGAGATCCTTTTGAGTGAAGACATATTGGAGGCTTTTATGGTCGGTGAGTACATCCACATGCACCCCATACAAGTGGTGATGCCAAATCTTTAATGCAAACACAAAAACAACTAACTCTAGATCATGGATAGGGTAGTTCCTTTCATTCACCTTGAGTTGTCTAGATGCATAAGTTATGATCTTACCATTTTGCATCAATGCACAACCCAACCCAACTCAGAAAGCATCAAAATACACCACAAATCCTCCAAGCCTATCCAGTAGTGACAATGTAGGGGCGGTCACAAACTTGTCTTTTAATGTTTGGAAGCTTCCTCTCAGACTTACCGGTCCACAAAAACTTAACCTTCGTTTGAGCCAATTTTGTCATAGGGGAAGCAATAGAGGACAACCTATTCACTAACCTTCTATAATAACCCACTAGGCCCAAGAAACTCCTAATAACCGATGGGATCAATGGTATAGGCCAATTTCTAATCACATCAGTTTTCTTAGGATCTACTTTTATACCATCCCCCGACACTACTTGACCCAAGAATGCAACCTCCTTCAACCAAAGCGCACACTTGTCATATTTGGCATACAATTTCTCCTACCTTAATGTTTGTAACACAACCCTCAAATGCCCTATATGCTCCTCCCTACTATGTGAATAGATCAAAATCTCATTAGTAAAGACCACAACAAAGGAATCAAGATAAGGTTTGAAGACCCTATTCATTAGTCAATGAAGATGACTGGTGCATGAAGATGACCGGTGCATTAGTCAACCCAAACAATATCACAACAAACTCATAATGCCCATATCTAGTCGAAAAGACCATCTTGGGAATATCACATTCCCTCACCCTTACTTGATGATACCGAGCCAAAGATTAATCTTAGAGAAGAAGCTAGCCCTTTGCAATTGGTCAAACAAGTCATCAATCCTTCGAAGAGGATATATATTCTTGATGGTGGCCCTGTTAAGTTGCCGGTAGTCAATGCACATTCTAAGTGACCCATCCTTCTTCTTCATAAACAATACTGGGGTACCCCAAGGTGATTGAATAGGTCTAACAAATCTCTTCTCCAACAAATCTTTCCATTGTTCCTTTAACTCCTTCAATTTCGCCGGGGCTATATGGTAAGGGAGAACGGAGATAGGTTGAGTATCGGGGAAGAGGTCTATACCAAAATCTATTTTCCTTTTAGGAGGAACACTAGGAAGGTCATTTTGGAAGATATCAAGAAACTTATTTACAACCAGAATCTACTATATGGAAGGGACTATAGAGTCCACATCTTTAACTATCACAAGATGATAAAGACACCCCTTAGAAATCAACTTACAGGCTTCAATGCATGAAATGAATCTACCCTTAATCACCATATATTGAATTTCCCACTTAAGGACGAGTTCATTAGGGAATTGAAGCTCGACCTATAGGTTTTACATTCAATAGAATCATAGTAGGCATGCAACCAATCCATCCCAAAAATGACATGAAAATCTACCATGTCTAATTCAATAAGATAACAAGGAAACAACTTATGTAAAATATAAATAGGACAACTCCTATAAACATTCCTAGTAACAATAGAGGCACCAATAGGAGTAGATACTTCATATGTCTCATGCAACAACTTAGGGTCAACATGGAACATTTTAGCAATAAAAAGGGTAACAAAGGAAAGAGTGGCACCCGATCAATCAAAGCATATATATCAAAGTCAAAGATTTTTGACATGCTGATAACAACATCAGGAACCTCACCAACCCCTTGCCTCCCATGTAGAGCATAAAACCGATTGAGCCTTGGGACATCACCTTGAGGACCACCTCTACCTAACGGAACTGCATTTGCACCCTGACCCTTGCCATGATTTCTTAGATAATCAACCTTCTTGTGACAAAGTTCCCCATAATCATAACATGCATTAAAGCCTCTCAAACATGGGCCTTCATAGCTCCTTCCACATATAAGGAATGCATCAATAGGAGCCACCCAACTAACACCTTGATGCCTAAGGAAGCCATTGAAAAACCACTTAAGAAGCATGAGAAGGCCTTTGGCCTTGACAAAATCTAGCAACCTTTTGAAATTTACCGTCAAATCGAGCCCTCTTGGCCTCATGACCCCTTCTCTTCCTCAATTTATACTCCTTCATTTTCTCGGCATAGGTTATCAACTGAGCCAAGTCCATGTCACAAATTAGCATGATGGACCAACATTCTTCACTTACTAAATCAGAGATCTCCATCATGAACTTATTCATCCTATATCTAGGATCACCCTTCAAATGAGGTGCATATTTCAAAAGTTGATTAAACTTGAGGGTATACTCTCTCACACTCATAAAATCTTGTTTCAAATTTATAAACTCCACCAACTTAACTTCCTTAAGCTCAAAATGGAAAAACTGGTTAAATAAAGCTGATTTGAACTCCTCCCAAAGCACAATATTACCAATTCCCTTCTCACACTTCCATTGATCATACCATATCTGGGCTACTGCTTGAGTTGGTACGCCGTCAACTCCACCTTAACATTCTGCCCAACACCCATGATTCAAGATCTTACAGACCTCATTAATGAACTCTTGTGGATCTTAATCTACCTTTGTCCCACAGAACATTGGAGGGTTAATCCTCACGAAGTCTCTTACCCTAGCTCCAGGGGTAGTAGCATGAGGGGCTTGGTCCCCTTGGTTGACATGTTTTGCCACATACTGGGCAAGGAAGTGAGAGCATGCCGAAGCTCACCATTCGTAGGTTGCTCCTCGGGAGTTTGGGCTCTTCTTCCTCGAGTGTTTGGCATGATCTAGCATAGTAAAGAACAATCATTAAGGGGGGAAAACTTGTAACAACTCTATAGCATGACTTAGAACATGAAGAAGGGAAAACATTTTCTAAAATGTCTCATAGCCTCCTACTTATAGTCATGGCGTGCTTCACAACCATGAATAGGACTCTAATTGACACGGTGTATTGGACTTCGAGTATCTATCAACCTAGTGCTGAGATACCAAGTTTGTCATGACCAAGACTACGTCCTAGACGTGACACGACTAATAGGAAACTTAAAGGAACCTCAAACAAGCCTCTTAACATATCATTACTTATCATTGGTCGCGGAAACATGTAAAGGAGATAAAGTGTAGGAATAGGGTCAAATGGGCTAAGAGGAAAACTTTCATAACATCATAATCAAGAGACAAGGAACCGAAGTTCATATCATAGATACATGACATGTCCAACAAACACCTTTAATACATAAATAAGAGCGGGGGCTAAGACAAAGTAATCGGGCTCACCCTCATAGTCAAAATAGACAATAAAGAAGAATATCTCAATACATAATAAGAGCAACATAGACTAAGGTCCGCAAATATGAAGGACTCACCAAATAGCTTGAGTATTATCGAACTAGCCATGTGGAGGAGGAGGATGATCAACTTAGGCACCGGTTCCTACATGGTGATATCATGTAAACAAGAGTATGCGTTAGTAAATTTGAATGTACTAAGTATGTAGGATGCAATACAACAAGAATTAGGCACAATAGGCAATAGACAACATATAATAATATGACATGTATGATCAATGTATGAGTAAAACATACTTAAGTAGCTCATGCTCATATAGGATATCATATGTGTAGAAGGGACCAAGCTAGATTTCCAAGGTACAAACCCCTCGGCTGGTTGATGATGGTTTCACCCCATCATCCCAGTGGTGTGGTACAAACTACTCACATGGTTGATCATAATCACACCTTATTACCATGGTGGCAAAATGAAAACCCCTCACAAGTTGATGAGTACAAACCTCTACCGTGGTTGATGAGTACAAACCCCCGCCTTGGTTACCCAGGCTATAATCCCCCTAAATCGGGCATGGTTTATTTCAACACTTTAAATAGAGTATATCATATACATAAGCTCATTTCATTATCATATAGTCAATTATATCATATCTTATGCTTTGGACCTTTAACTCCTCAAGAAACCACATCCGGACATTTTATCAAACACTTAGAGGGTGTGTAATGCTAGTATAAAATAATGTAGTATAGAGAAGAAATCAAGAAAGAAAATCCATTGTAAAACCATCAATTAATACCTTGAAATACCCTTAAGCAATATACATCAAAGTCCCTCCTCAATTCTTACAATATATTAAAGATTTATAGCTGAAAACACAGCAAAACAGTCACAATTTCAAATAGCTTTAACATATTGTGCAATGAGTTTCATAATAAGCAAGACCCATTTATAAATCAACTTTAAATCATGCAATTTGAGTAAAAGGACGCTTGGGTATCATGGCTGAGAGGAACCCATGAAAAAAACCCACATACCTTAGCTTAGAGATGAACTTGGTGAAGATTGGAGATGGAGACTTGAAGCTTAAAGAACCTTGAAAGAACACCTTAGCTTGGGATGAGGATTTGAGACTTCAATTTGGGAGTGAAAATATTGCTAACTATTTTAGTGACTATTGGGGAATTTTTAGGATGATATGAGGTGAAATAAAGCTAAGTATAAGTAAAAATATATTTCGAAACACTTAGGCCGAAGACTTAGAAGTCTTGGACTGAACTAAGAAAAACATGCACCTTTTTATACTGGTGTGAATCACATGGGGGACGCAAATTCTTCTATATAATTTGCACCTTGAAAAATTATAATTGCTAATTATTCGCTCTTAAATCGGGGTTAGACCCTTTCTCTCCCAATTTTGATTCCTTGAACAAGAATATGAAGTCGGATTTTCGATATCACGCATGAATTTTAAGATATATGGAATTTAAAATTCTGGGCATACCGAGACATATTTTTGGCCACTTTTTGGGATCATTTCTTGCAAGGTTATGGAACATGTCATTAATAAGGTAAGTGAGATTTTAAGTTTTAGCTCTTGCTTTTCAAATAAACTATGAAAAAAATTATATTTTTCTCTATCTGGTGTATATGTTGGGACAAGTATGTACTTGACAGAGTTGATGTTTTTTTTAGCAACCCTAGATATGCTATTTTTGAGAAAAACATCGAATAGTTTCATGAGTTATATGTGGTGTGATGCTGGATATCCTTATTTATTAATGTGATGTGGTTACCAGGGGCACACTTAGTTGTCGTATTATGGTAAAGGCATACCCATACTATCTTAATATGTTAGGGGCTTTGTACACACTATCGTAGTATAATTTTAGAGCATTATACATGCTTCTATGGACTTTTTGAGACGATGGTTGATCTACTTTGCTGCCGTTTATGACAAGTCTTGAATCTGGAATGAATTGAGGCGTGTAGGGACCCTTTTTGAACATTTTCTTGAACTTATTGAGCTTATTATGAAGATATTCTTATGTATATTATTTACATAAATTCATTGTGCAGATGTATCTTATAACTCTTGTTCTAGGGTATTAAAATAGTGATTTGACGATCTTAGTAGGTTATATTTATAAATAACTCACTCCTTACTTCCATGTCAATGTAGATACTACTATAGAGGGAAAGACTTGTGCCTGGCGAGTTCGTTTCTGTGGACTCTGTTGCTGAGGTGAGCCTTCATGTTGTTCGTAGAGGCTACTACTTCAGCTCTATATATTACTCCCTCCGTTTCATATTAAGTGAATTGTTGGGTCATTTCACACATATTAAGAAAAAGAAATAAAGACAAAATTTAATCATGTTTTTCTATTTTTACCCTTTTCAAACTCCACACACTCATTTAATGCATCATTTATTTCTCATACAAAACTCAACCTAAGAAACTTAATAAATAAAGGGTAAAATTGGAAAAAAATTCCAAAGCATCCCTTGAAAGTGAACAATTCAATTATTTTGAAACGTCAAAAAATTCCTAATAATTAACTTAATATGAAACAAAGGGATTACTATTTATGTTACTTTTGGGGGGTTTTATGCCGGACAATTAAACTCATATCACCCTATTAGATGCTCCATGATCTTATTATGGGATTTGGGATAAAGATACTTTTGTTAAGTAACCTTTTTCTTTCATAAATTATATGTGATTTTGGTTTGCTAGTTACTCTATTGTTGTGAGTATTAATAAGTTTTGGAGTTTCACATATTATATTCTTAATGCTTGGATAGTTTGGCTATGTTTGAAGTTTTAGTTCTCTTGACAAATGGTATGGGTGGGTGCTTATCATATCTAGGGGATACTTTTGGATGTTAAAAGTTAGTATCAGAGCCTAGGCTTTTTAAGTCCCGGGTCCTGGAGTAGTGTTTGGTAGAGTCTTGTTCTTGGGTATGTCGGCGCCCATACTTATGACCTTGAGGCTACTAAACATTTAGGATGTATTCTTTTTCTCATTCCTTATTGATGCATTGATTTGAATCAAGTTTAACTTTTAAATATTTTTTTGTTGATGGCTAAAAGACATGGCTCTTCCTCTCTTGTTCAATTTAATACAGTTGTTGGACGTGGTAGGGAACATGGTATTAGCTCCAGTGGTAGTTAAGGTAGGTCTCATCTTACTAAAGCTTAGACTAGGGCATCTGCTGCTCCTTAATTAGGATTTATAAATGATGGATAGATTGAACTATTACCCTAGGAAAGTGCTGGAACAGGCTGCTCAGGATGCCCCACAGACTATGCCAGCTGCTACACCTGCTTTCTCTTTACCTACAAATATCGTGATGAGATTATTGTATGTGTTAGAGACATTTGTGCACAATCAGGGTGGAACCCCAACTCCTCAAGCTACTACTATCCAAAAGCAAGAACAAGATCAGTTGAATGTTGATGCGACTCAAACACCATATTTGGCCCCTCAACAAGTTGGTCATCCAATTGCAATTACAGGGCAACCCAAAGATCTTAAGAATTTCATAGACCTTAAGCCACCAGGGTTTGATGTGACACTAGCTTCTATTGAGCCTTAGAATATCCTTGATCATTGTGGAAAGATACTTACTATATTAGGGTTGAAGGAGACTCATGCTGTGGAATTTACCACTTATGTTCTTAGGATGTCCAAGGGCATAGTGGACTTCTATTTACAGAGCTACAGAAGCAGGGTCACCACCTATCACCTAGTCAGTGTTTTCAGCAATGTTTAAGGATAGGTTTATTCTGTTGAACAAACAAGATGGTATGAGTCAATTCCATGATCTGCACTAGGGCAATATGATAGTTACAGAGTATTAGGCCAAGTTCACTAAATTGTCCAGGTATGTCCTATTTTTTATTTCAGATCCAAGGGAGAAAGTGAGAGGATTTATGGATGGACATGTGCACCGTTACTATGATCCTATGATACAAGATGTGCGATATGGTACATATTCAGATATGGTTGACACAACTCTTCATTGTGAGTCCTATTGGGAGATGGAGAAAATCGAGCGAGAAAAAAGAAAGCATATAATATAGGTGGATTTAGTTGTGGTCCATCTGGAGGCAAGAGTGAACTTTATCTTGGGCATTCTAGGCTACTCAGTTAGATTCAATGGTGCAATCTTCTAAGAGTGGATATCTGGTTAGACATGGCCAATAACCTATGCAGAAGGGTGATAATTCTTTAAGGTCCAGACAATATCCAAGGTGTTCTAATTATGGTAGGAATCACAGAGGTTGTTGCTTTGGTATTGGTGGTCCATGTTTTACTTATGGTGAGAGAGGTTATATTGCTAAATTTTGTCCTAAGGGACATTTTAGTACTAGTCAAGCTACTGCATAGGTGTAGAAAAATGTGGTAGATACTCGGGCTCAGATTTAGCCAGATAGGGTCGCTCCACAGGTGCTCATAGATAGGGTTGACAGGGTGCATAGGTTGCTCATGGAGCAAGTGTACCACTGAATTATTTGCTATGGCCAAATAGGATGTCGAGGGATCTAATGTTGTATCTACAGGTATTATTACTGTCAATTCTCATGAGGCATATGCTCTACTTGATCCTAGAACTACGTATTCATATATATCCTCATCTTTTGCTATATATTTAGCATGATGAGTTGAGACTCTTAATGTTCCATATATGATTATGACTCTAGTTGGGGAGATTTTATTAGTGGATAGAGTGTATAAAGATTGTGTTGTATTTGTGCAGCGCAAGGACACAATAGTTGCGTTATTAGAGTTATCCCTATCTGACTTTGATGTAATTATGGGCATGGATTGGTTGGCATCATGTTATGCGTTTATTGATTATTATGTTAAGTTGGTTAGTTTTAATTACCTTGGAGAACCATCTTTAGTATGAAAATATCACGACCCAATCCTAGGGCTTAGACGTGACATGGCACAAGGGAAACCCGAAAGGACCCCAAGCAAGCGTCTTAACATGTCAATACACATCCTTGATTGTGAAAGCAATAAAGTAACAACAAGAGATAGTAAATAGGGATAATCAGGGCTAAGGGTATCTTTCATATCATAAACAACAAGAGTCAAGAGAGAGTCAAAGCTTATAGCATTATACAAGACATGTCCAACAATATCTCTACTATATATATAAGAGTGGGGGCCAAGATAAACAACTAGGCTCACCCTCATAGTCTATATAAACATAAAATAAATATAGTCTTAGAATATAGCATGAGATCATAAGCAACGTCCCAGAAATGGAGGACTCACCAACAAGCTTGAGCGGAAGTGTACTAGCCACGTGGATTAAGATGCTCAAGTGGGGTTTCAGTTCCTATATGGTGACATCATATAGGTAGAGAGTGTGTATTAGTATGTTTGAATGTACTAAGTATGTAGGATGTAAAGCGACAATAGGTGAACATCATAGGCAAAGTCCATAATAATACTCAATAGATAGCATAATAGCAAGATGGTATGAATAAATGATGCTTAAAGTAGTCATGCTTATATAGAACATAATACATGTGCAGCAAGTGACCATCAATATAGAATATCCAAGGCCTACCACCTCCTTGGAGAGGCGAATGACGTACAAACCCCTCAAAATGGTTAATGGGGAACCAACCCCTTAATATGGTTACCGGGCCTACCACCCCCCGAGCTAGGGACCAAGTTACAAACCCTTTGATGTGGTTAATGAGGTACCAATCCCTTAATATGGTTATACGAGCCTATTATACACCATAATAGGCAATCAAGGTACCAATCCCTCGATGTGGTTACCCGAGCCTACAACTCCCCGAGCTAGGCTTGGTCAACTCACAACACTACATAGAGAATGCCATATACATACATTCATTTCATCATTTCATCATCATATAGTCATTCAACTCATAAGACATGCATTAGGCCTTCAATTCCTTAAGTAACCATAACCGGATATTTTATCAAATATTTGGCGGGTGTGTAGTGCTAGTGTAAAATCATGCAATTCAAGAGTGCGATCATGGTAGAAAATCCAATGTAAAACCATCGATAGATACTTGGTAATACCCTCAATCAATATACATCGAAACCTTTCATAAAATCTCACAATAGATCTTATATTCATAGACCAAAACATAGTAAAACAGTCATGATTTCATAAATCCCAACATAGTGTGTAGTGAATTTCATAATACATAAGACCCATAAGTAAAGCAACTTTCAATCATGCAATTTTTAAGAAAAGGAAGATTGAGCATCATGGGTGAAAGGAACCTATGAAATAAACCAGCATACCTTATCTTTGGAGAATAGCTTAATGAATATTGGAGATAGAGACTTGAAGCTTGAATGAGAACCTTAGGATCTGGATGATTTTGAGACTTGCATTTATGAGATAAAATATTGGCTAAGTGTTTGAATGAATATTGGGGAATGTTTTAAATGATATGAAGGTGAAATATAGCTAAGTATAGGTATTTTCACGTATGAGAACACTTAGACCAAGACCACAAAGTCTTGGACCGAGACAGAAAATTGGACAAAATTTAACACTATGGCGCACCCTTCGCGCCTCGCGCCAGGGGCACGAAAACCTCTCTGAAAATCACATTTTGTGATTTCCAAATTTTGATATGGTTACTCTTAAATTGGGGTTAGACCTACTTTTCATTCAATTTAACCCCCTGAACAAGAATATGAAGTCAAATTTTTGAAATAATGCACGAATTTTGAGATATATAGAAATTACAATTCCAACATTTTTGAGGCACATTTTCAAGCACTTTTTGGGGTCATTTCAATATCTCCCCCTTGGGAACATTCGTCCTCGAATGTCAAAGAAATGTATATGAGAGACATAAAAATGATAATTTCAGCCCACATAAGGATGCAACAATGCACTTAAACATCATTTCAAAAATCTCAACATAAGTGTAAAATTATTATGAACTTGACAACATAAACATGAATGCATGCGATAGCATAAAGGCTGAAACATAAGACTTGGAATCATAAAAGGACTTGATGTGTCATCATTAGCTTGAATAGAATGATAGAGGTGTAAATATTTCTTCCCCATTCCTTCTCTGGATTCCCGAGAGACACTACCTACTAGATGATTCTTCAAAAAAGGGCCTTGACAAACACTACATCCTTATCAATCAACTTTTCCACCCATTTTTCCAAAATTCAAACCAAGACTTTCTCCTAACCTAACTTATCCTCCACAACACAAATAACCTCAAAGAATTCTATACCACTAGAGTCACCAACACATCCCCTCAACCTAGAACCATAAAAAATTGGATGAACCATACCCATATATAAAGGCAAATCCCATTCGCACGCAACCTTACCAAGCTTCTTCAACACTCTATAAGAACCTACAAACCATAAACTCAATTTTCTTCCTTGCCATCCACGCCATAACCTTCATGGGTGGGACTTGCAAGAGAACCAAATCATTAACACTAATACCTATAGCCTACTTTAGTATCTAAAGACACCATCTCTCCCTTGGGAGAAAATCTCCACCTTACCATCCCGCATCAAGACCTCTAACTCTCTCAAGACGGGGATCAAGGCCTTGCTTAACTAGACCTATTCAACCAAAGGAGATTCGAAACCATCAAAGCCACTACACAACCCTACTGACTTCACCTAATTTCACCTCCTTTGAAATTCACATCATCACACTCAAATGATTCATAAGCTCTTCCTCACTTCTAGAAACAGCCCAACACACCATTACCAAGAACCACCATAACATAATAAGGTAGGTATTGAAGACCCTATTCATCAGATCTATAGCCACAACTAATGCATAAGTTAAACCAAGAGACACAAACCTAAATTCAAAATATCAGAAAGGACATCAAGGACTAATTAACTACCGAAATTGACCCAGTAGAGCTAGCTTAGGTTCAACACCCCTAACTCTTATCAAATGGTAAATGCAACCCTTAGAGATCAATTGTACCTTAAGATAAGAAATGGACTTATCCCTTCACATCTACCTTACAAGTCCCCACTCAAAGATGGGTTTATTAGGGAATTGGGTTTTATTTGACCTTACAGGTTCTATAACCAATGGAGACACAATATGCATATAGCCCATCCATTCTAAGAATAACATTAACATCTACCACGTCTAAACCAACAAAACCATCAGTCAAGACCTAAATGTAGCACGATCATAGAACAATTTCCATATACCTTTCTAGCAACAATAGACTCACTAATGGGATAGACACCAAAGTCAACTAACAAATTAGAACACACATGAAGTCCATAAGCAATAAAAAGGAAACTTCAACATACCGGTAGCAACATGGGGCGCCTCATCCACCCCTTGCCTCCTTTGAAGAGCATAGAAATGATTATATCTTAGAGTTCCTTCTTAATCAATATACCCACCTTAGGCCTCTTGATTAACATGACCATCTTGACCATGAGGACAACCCTCTTTGCCCTTGTTTCAAACATAAGGGTAATCAATTAGCTTGTGGCCTACTCTCCCACACCCGTAACACGCACTTGAATTCTTTAAGCATTTGCCATGATGATGCTTTCCACATTTTGGAAATTGGGAAAAACTCAATCCACCCTTGCCACCTTGGAACCTTGCTCTATTCATTCCTTCCATAGCAAACCTCTTGTTTGGAGCACTAGAAGACGGTTCGCCTTGAAACTTGATACCTTGTTGGAATCGATCATCCTCGAACTAAGCCCCTTTGGACTCTTCATTCCTCTTCTTCCTAAGATTCTCACTCTTAAGTTGTTCGCATAAGTCATGAGGTAGGTCAAATCCATATCATTAATTAACATAGCGGACTGACATTCTTCACTCACCAAATCAGAGACACCCATCACAAATTTGTTCATCCTAGATTCTGAGTCAGCCACGAAATGTGGTGCATATTTTGAAAGTTGGTTGAACTTGACGGCATACTCCCTCACACTCATAGACCTTTGTCTCAAATTCATAAATTCCACCAACTTAGCTTCCCTAGGTTCAAGGGAGAAGAAACGATTAAGGAAGGCTACCTTGAACTCCTCCCAAACCATAACATAGTTGACTACCTTCTCTTCTTTCTATTGATTGTATCATATTTGTGCTACCCCTTTGAGTTGGTAGGTCGCCAACTCCGCCTTATCCTCCGAGATCACACCCATGATAGCCAAAATCTTGTAGACCTCATCAATGAACTTTTGAGGGTCCTCACTTACCTTTGACCCATAGAATTCTGAGGGATTTATTCTCATGAAGTCACTCACCCAAGATGCTGGTGTAGGAGCATAAGGGGCTTAGTCCCCTTGGTTGGCTTGATTAGCCACAACTTGTGCAAGAAAAGTGAGAGCATCTCGAAGCTCTCTATTAACCTATTGCTTTTCAAGTATGCGGACTCTTCTCTCTCTCATGTTAGGCATAATCTAGCATAGCAAAGGGCAATAGCTAGCGAAAAAACCTTAAATCAACTTCTATACCATAACATAGAGTAAGAAGAAGGAAAACACTTCCTAAACGTCTCATAGCCTCTAGCTTATAGTTGTGGTGCACAACATAATCATGAATAAGACTCTAATCGATGCAGTGTGTTGGACTTCGAGGATTTAACAACCTAGTACTCTGATATCAAGTTTGTCATGACCTAAGCCTATGGCCTAGATGTTACATGGCGCTAGGGCAACCCGAAAGGACCCCAAGCAAGCCTTTTAACATATCATTATACATCCTTGGTAACAAAAGCAATAAAAGAACAATAAGAGATAATAAATAGTGATAATTGGGTTAAGGGACATCTTTCATATCATAAACAACAAGAGTTAATAAGCATTATACAAGACATGTCCAATAATACCTCGATTACATAGATAAGAGTCGGGGCCAAGACAAGCAACCAGGCTCACCCTTATAGTCAACATAAGAATAAAACAAAATATAGTCTTAGAATATAACATGAGATTATAAGCAATATCCCTAGAATAGAAGACTCACCAACAAGCTTGAGTGAAAGCATACTAGCCACGTGGATGAAGATGATCAATTGGGGCTTCAATTCCTACATGGTGACATCATATAGGCATAAAGTATGCATTAGTATGCTTGAATGTATTAAGTATGTAGGATACAATGCAACAATAGGTAGACATCATAGGTAAATTATATAATATTACTCAATAGATATATAATAGTAAGATAGCATGAATGAAAGATGTTGAAGTAAAGTCATGCTTATATAGAACATACTACATGTATAGCAAATGATCATCAATATAGAATATCCAAGGCCTAACATTTCCTTGGAGAGGCAAATGAGGTACAAACCCCTCAAAATATTTAATGAGGTACCGACCCCTCAATATAGTTACCTATGCCTACCACCCCCCGAGCTAGGGACAAAGGTACAAACTCCTTGATATGGTTAATGATGTACCAACCCCTCAATATTGTTATACGAGACTACTACCCCCCGTACTAGGCAACCAAGGTACCAACCTCTCGATGTGGTTACTCGGGCCTACAACCTCCCTAGCTAGGCTTGGTCAACTCACAACACTATATTGAGAATACCATATACATATATTTATTTAATCATCATATAGTCATTCAACTTATAAGACATGCATTGGGCCTTCAATTCCTCAAGTAACCATAACCAGACATTTTATAAAACACTTGGTGGGTGTGTAGTGCTAGTGTAAAAACCATACAATTCAAAAGTCTTGTCATGCTAGAAAATCTAATTTAGAACCATCAATAGATACTTGCTAACAACCTCAACCAATATACAAAAAAATCCTTCATCAAGTCTCACAATCGATCTTAGATTCATAGCCTAAAATATAGTAAAATAGTCACGATTTCATAAACCCCAACATAGTGTGCAGTGAATTTCATAATAAATAATACCCATAAATAAATCAACATTAAATCATGCAAGTTTTAAGAAAAGGAAGCTTGGTCATCATGGGTGAAAGGAACCTATGAAAGAAACCAACATACATTATCTTTGAAGAATAGCTTGATGAAGATTGGAGATGGAGACTTGAAGCTTGAGTAAGAACCTTGAGATCTAGATGAGTTTAAGACTTGAATTTAGGAGATGAAATATTAGCCCAGTGTTTGAATGAGTATAAGGGAATGTTTTGATTAATATGAGGATGAAATATGGATATATATAGGTATTTTCATGCATGGGAACACTTAGGCCCAAGACCACAAACTCTTGAACCGAGACAAAAAATTGGACAAAATCTAAAACTATGGCACGCCAAATCATGCCAGGGGAATGAAAACCTCTCTAGAAATCTCATTTTACGATTTCAAAAATTTGATACGATTGATCTTAAATCGGGGTTAGACCCATTTTTCACTCAATTTGACCTCCTGAACAAGAATATGAAGTTGGATTTTCAAAATAATGCATGAAGTTTGAGATATATGAAAATTACAATTTTAGATATTTTTTAGGCATATTTTTGGGCACTTTTTGGGGTCATTTCAAGAAAGGTATGAATCCTTTGACACAAGTGAATATAATATCTAATGTAAATGCATGCCAAATGATTAATCACGAGTGCTTTGGTTTTATTACTATGGTCCATGATGCTCAAGGGGAAGATATTACTATCGATAGCGTTACTATTGTGAGAGAATTTATTGTTGTGTTTCTAAAAGTCTTACCTGGGCCACCTCCGATGAGACAAATTGAGTTTAACATTGATTTAGTGCCTGTTAACTTATCTCTATAACTCCATATTGTATGGCTCTAGTTGAGTCGAGAGAATTAAAGGTCAAACTCCAAGAGATACTTGATAAAGGGTTCATCAGGCCTAAAGTATCACCTTGGGGTTCCCTAGTGTTATTTGTGAAAAAGAAAGATGGCACAATGAGAATGTGCATTGACTACAGGCAGTTGAATAAGGCAACAATCAAGAATAAATGTCCATTGCCTCTTATTAATGATCTATTCGATTAGTTGCAGGGTGCTATCTCACTTTTCCAAAATTGATTAAAGATCAGGTTATCATCAGTTGAGAATAAAGATCTAAGGTATCTAAAAGACAACCTTTTAAACCAAGTTTTGGCACTTTGAATTTTTGGTGATGTCTTTTGGATTGACTAATGCACCTGCAACATTTATGGATCTCATGAACAAGGTAATCAAGCCATACTTAGACTAGTTTGTGATTATATTCATTGATGATATTTTAGTCTACTCTCAAGATAAGGTTGAGCATGAATATCATTTGAGGGTCGTATTGTAGACACATAAAAAACAAAAGCTCTATGCTAAGTTCTCAAAATATGAGTTTTGGTTGGGAACAATTTCCTTTTTCGGACACATGGTGTCATGAGAAGGGATTCAAGTTGGTCAAGAAAAGGTAGAATTTGTTCGAGATTGGCCACGACCTAATACTCCTATGAATATATGCAGTTTCTTGGGACTAGATAGATATTACAGTCAATTTGTGGAGGGTTTTTCAAAGATTGTAGCTCTGTTGACACGTTTAACTCAGAAAGGTATGAGTTTTTAGTGGTCAGATAAATATGAAGAGAGTTTCAAGAAATTAAAAACTGCATTGACTATAACTCCTACTTTAACCTTACCTACAACGAAGGGTAGTTTTACCATTTTTTATGATGCATTTAGAGTCGAATTGGGTGATGTCTTATTGTAGAATGGTAAAGTGGTGACATATGGTTCTCGACAGCTAAAGATTCATAAGAAGAATTATCTGACACATGACTTAGTGTTTGTCGCCATTATATTTGCTCTCAAGATGTGGCATCACTACCTTTATGGTGAACCATGTGAAGTCTATATTGATTATAAGAGTTTGTAATATATATTCAAGCAAAGGGATCTAAATCTAAGGTAATGATAATGGTTGGAGCTACTTAAAGATTATGATCTTACTATCTTATATCATCTTGTAAAGGTGAATATGGTGGCAGATGCTTTGAGTAGAAAGTCTATGGGCAGCTTAGCTTGGATTGCTGTTGAAAAGCAACTTATGACTAGGGATATTCAGTCTTTAGCTAATCAGGGAGTTTTAATTGATCATACATTTCTGGATAGGTTTCTTTTAAGTATGGTGGTGCAATCATCCTTAGTTGGAGAAGCTAAAGCTTACCAATATCAGGATCCCTAACTTACTAGATTATGAGATCCAGTGCAGAGTAGAGGTATGAAGATATTCTCAATTGATTACGTTTTTTTATTGAAGTGGTAGATTGTGCATTTCCATGGTGGGTAAGGTAAAACGGCTAATACTTGAAGAGGCTCATAGCTCACGATACTCCATCTATCAAGGTGCTTTGAAGTTGTATCATGACTTGTTTAGTTTGTTCTAGTGGAAAGGTATGAAGGTTGATATTTTGAAGCATGTGACTAGTTGTTTGAATTACCAATAGGTCAAATATGAACATCAAAAACCTACGGAGTAATGCAAAACTTGATTATCCCAGAGTAGAAGTGGAAAAGGATTACTATGGACTTTGTTATTGGGTTACTGAGAAGCATGACTCAGTTTGGTTTATTGTGGATAGACTCACAAAATTTGCCATTTCATACCAGTTCGGGTTACTTATACCGCAAAGTAGTTAGCAGACATTTACCTTCGAGCGATAGTTAGGCTTCATAGAGTGCCTATTTCAATAATATAAGATCAAGGTGCATAGTTCATTGTTGAGTTTTAGAAGTCTTTTTAGACATCATTGTGATCAATAGTTGAGTTGAGTATAACTTTTCATCCTCAAATTGAGAGATAGCCTAGGTGGACTATTCAGATCTTGAAGGACATGCTTAGAGCTTGTCCGATTGATTTTAGTAGAGATTGGGATGATTAGTTCCATTAGAAGAGTTTTCTTATAACAATAGCTATCAATCAAGTATACAAATGGCACTGTATGAGGTTTTATATGGTTGCAAGTGGAGATCACCAATTGGATAGTTTAAACCTGGCGAAGCATAATTACTAGATCCAGATTTGGTTCAGCAGATCTTCGAGAAAGTTGTAGTGATACAAGAATGGCTTCAGCTAGTGCAAAGTAGACAGAAATCCTATGCAGATAAGACAGTTCATGATGTGGTGTTCATAAAGGGCAAAAAGTTCTTTTTGAAAGTTTCTTTTATGAAGGGAGTAATGAGATTTGGTCGGAAAGATAAGTTGAATCCTAGATATATTGGTACTTATGAGATTTTAGATTAGATTGGATTGGTGGCATCCTGACTTGATTTACCTCTGAGATTGTCCTCTGCACATTCTGTTTTTCACATGTCCATGTTCTGATATATGTTCATGATGACATCTATAAGATTAATCTAGAAGATATAGAGTTTGATGAGAATTTAGCATATGAGGAAGGTTCGATATCTATTCTGGATAGACAAGTGTGGCAATTGAGGTCGAAGAAGATAGTTTCAGTAAAAGTGTTGTGGCGCAATCATTTAACTAAAGAGTCTACATAAGAGTCTGAGGCAGACATGCTAGAGAGATATCCTAACCTATTTGACACTTCAGTTTTGAGTCTAGACTCATTCATGGATGAACATTATTTTAAGTGGGGCAAAATGTAATAACACTAACTTTTTTAATGAAGGGTTAATTGGTAATTTTAACTATAATAATTATTACAAAATAAAATAAAATTAAAAATATAACCAAAGAAAGAAGAAGTTACCAGTTTCTTTTTTTTTCTCAAATCAGTCGCTGCAACAGAAAAAAAAGAAAAGATAGGGCAGATTTCATCCATTTCTTTTGGAAGAAAACACGCGGCTTATCAAGGTTATTCGGGAAAACTCATACATAGAATCAATTTGATATTTGAACTACTATATTGAGTGATAAAGTACAAGTATTGTCTTGTTGTTGTGTGCTCTTGTTAGTTGAAAACATATTTACTAGAATTTTCACCAATTAGGTTTAATAATAAGATTAAGAATATCTTTACTTTTAATTTATTATCTAAGGTATTGGGTATTAGGTTTTAACCCTAAACATGAAGACTAGGGATATTGAGAGTTGAGTTTGGCCAAAAAAATTGATATTAATAATCAATAACTTTTCATAGAGTGAGGCAAGTAAGGGCTATTTTCTTGGGTGTTCTATGCATGCAAGGTTGTGGAACTTGTCATTAATAAGGTAAGTGAGATTTTAACACTTAGTTCTTGTTTTTCAAATAAACTTTTAAAAAAATCTATATTTTTCTCTGTCTGGTATATGTATTAGGACAAGCATGTGATTGACAGAGTTGATGTTTTTCTTATCGGCCCTAAATATGCTATTTTTGTAACACCTTTCATGACTTATGGGTGACATAGACTTCTCTTGTCTCATGGCCTACGTCAAAAAACTTGAGGGAGAGAAGCTAAGGAAAAGAAAAAGCGGGAAGTCCAAGAGGTCTCAGTTCAATTATGGCTTTCAAGGTGCTAAGGGTGGTCGTTTCCAACAAGGTCACAAATTCCAAGGTCAAGGGTCCTCTAATGCTCCAAACAAAAGGTTTTATAATGATGGGATGCCTAACCCAAGTTTTCAAGGTGGAAATTGTGGGATGAATCTCCCAAAGTGCAAAATATATGGAAGAAATCATAGTGGCCCATGGTTGAGGGATTCAAATGCTTGCTATGGGTGTGGAAAAGTAGACCACATGATTGTTGACTGTCCCTATGCTCAAAAAAGGGTAAGGATGGTTGTCCTCAAAGACAAGGTGCTCATATGGGTCAAAAGGCAAAGGGAGGCCAACAAGAGGGTGCTCCATGACATAATCAATTTTACACTCTCTAAGGAAGATAAGAAGTGGATAAAGTTCCCAATATTGTTATCGGTATGTTGAAGGTTTTTGATTATGATGTGTATGCTTTATTATATCGAGTGCCACTTTTTCTTTTATTACTCCTTTCATTTCCAATAAGCTTCATATGTGTTTCAAATTATTGCGTGAACCCTATGAGGTCTCTACCCTCATAGGTAAGTCTATTATTGCTAGAAGAGTCTATAGAGGTTGTCCCATGTCTATATTGCATAAAGTCTCGCCTTGTGACTTTGCTGAACTTGACATGATGGATTTTGATATTATTCTTGGTATGGACTAGTTACATGCATATCATGCTTCCATTAATTGTTAAACCTATAAAGTTAGGTTCCAAATTCCTAATGAGCCCTTCTTGGAATGGGAAGGTCATAATTCGGTGGTTAAGGGTGGGTTCATCTCTTGTTTTAAGGCTCTGAAATTGATTTCTAAGAGTTGCATTTACCATTTGGTGAGAGTTAGGGATGTTGAGTCTAAAGTCCCTCCTATTAAGTCAGTTCTGGTGGTCAATGCGTTCCTTAATGTCTTTCTTTCCCTATGAGCTTCCCAGTGTTCCTCTTGAAAGGAAAATAGACTTCAGTATAGACCTCCTTCCCAATGCATAACCTATTTCTATTCCCTCTTACTGTATGGCCCCGATGGAGTTAAAGGAATTGAATGACCAATTGAAGGATTTATTGGTGAAGGGTTTCATAAGGCCTAGCAAGTCACCTTGGGGTGTACCGGTGTTGTTTGTAAGAAAGAAAGATGGTTCACTTAGAATGTGCAACTCAATAAGGTAACTATAAAGAACAATTATCCTCTACAAAGGATAGATGACCTATTTTATCAAGTACAAGGGGCTAGTCATTTTTCTAAGATTCATCTTTGATATGGGAACTACCAATTGAGAGTGAGGGAGTGTGATATTCACAGATGGCTTTTCGAACTAGATATAGGCATTTTGAATTTGTGGTGATGTCATTTGACTTGACTAATGCACCGGTGGTATTTATAGATCTTATGAATAGGGTCTTTAAACCATACTTTGACATATTTGTGATAGTCTTCATAGATGACATATTAATTTATTTCTAAAAGTGAAGGACAGCATGTGAATCATTTGAGGTTGGTGTTGCAAATTTGAGGGATGAGAGGTTGTTTGCTAAATCTGATAAATGCAAATTTTGGTTATAGGAGGTTGCATTCCTAGGGCATGTGATGTTGGGTGATGGAATTAAAGTAGTCCCTAAGAAGATGGAAAGGATAAGGAATTGGCCTAGGCCCTTGACTACAATGGATATTAGGAGTTTCTTGGGTTTGGTGGGGTATTACTAGAGGTTTGTGAATGGTTTCTCTTCAATTGCTTCCCTATGATAAGATTGGCACAAAAGAAGGCAAAAATTTTTTGAACTGATAAATGTGAAAGAAGTTTTTAAATTTTAAAAGATAAGCTTATCTCCACTCCTATTTTGGCTTTACCAAAAGGGCTCGAAGAGTTTGTGGTTTATTATGATTCTTCAAGGATTGGTTTGGGTATGTATTGATACAAAATGATAAGTTTATAACATATGCTTCTCGGCAACTAAAGGTGTTTGAGCATAATTATCCTACCAATGATCTTGAATTAGCGGCCATGATATTTGCTTTGATAATCTGGCATCAATGTTTATATAGGGTTCATGTAGATATATTCATTGATCACAAGAGTCTCTAATATGCGTTCACACAAAGGGATCTTAATTTGAGATAAAGAAGGTAGTTAGAAATTCTTAAGAATTATGACATGAGTGTGCACCATCATCTCGGCAGAGCTAATGTTGTGGCCAATGCTTCAATTAGAGTGTCCATGGGAAGTCCAACTCATATTGATGATGGCCATAAGGAGGTGGCTAGAGAAGTCCATCGGTTGGCTAGGTTAGGAGTAAGGTTGAATGAAGTAGAGAATGGTGGTGTGGTGATATTTGGTGGCTCCAAATCTTATTTGATTGAACAGGTCAAGTCCAATCAAGACCTTGACCCCGCCTTGCTAGAATTGAAGGCTTTGGTGAAGGATGTTAAAGTAGAAAATTTCTCCCAAGGGGGAGAAGGTGTCCTTAGGTAACAAGGTAGGTTATGTGTACCTAATATTGATGTGTTTAGGGATTTTATTTTGAAGGAAGCACATAATTCATCCTATTCTATTCACCTCGATTCCATAAAAATGTAAAGAGACTTGAGGGAGGTATATTGGTGGGGTGGTATGAAAAGAGATATTTCCACGTTTGCAGCTGGTTATGACAATTGCCAACAAGTCAAAGCTAAACAACAAAGGTCAGTGGCCTAGCACAAGACACGAAAATTTTTACTTGGAAGTAGGAAGATATCAACATAGATTTTGTGATTGGTTTGCCAAATACTAAGAAGCACTTTAATTCTATTTGGGTTATCTTTGATAGGAATACCAAGTTGGCTCACTTTCTACCAGTTAAAATAACTTATGGTGCTGAGGATTATGCCAAGTTATATATTCAGGAGGTGGTTAAGTTGCACAGAGTACCATTCTCTATTATATCAGATCGTGGTGCTCAATTCACTTTTCATTATTGGAGATCCTTCCAAAAGGGTCTTGGTTCCAAAGTCAAGCTTAGCACGACTTTTCATACTCAAATAGATGGTCAAGCAAAAAGGACAATTCAAACTCTTAAGGATATGCTTAGGTCTTGTGTTTTGGAGTTCAAAGGTAGATGGGATGAACATCTTAAACTCATTGAGTTTGCTTACAACAATAGCTACCACTCTAGTATTGACATGGCCCTCTTTGAAGCTTTATATGCTAGGCACTCTAGATCCCTGGTTGGGTGGTTTGATGTAGTAAAAATGGCTTTGTTTGGCCCAAATTTTGTTATGGAGGCTTTGGAGAAGGTGAGATTGATAAGAGAGAGATTGAAGATGGCTTAAAGTAGGCAAAAGTCCTACTCCAATGTGAGAAAGAGAGAGATTGAATTTAATGTTGATGATTAGGTATATTTGAAGGTCTTACATATGACGGATATGGTCTGGTTTGGCAAGAAAGGGAAATTGAGTCCAAGGTTTGTGGGAACCTATAAAATCTTGAGGAGGATTGGTAAGGTTACCTATGAATTGGAGTTACCTACGAATATGAGTATGGTTCATCCGGCCTTTCGTGTGTCTATGTTGAGGAAGTATGTTGGTGACCCAAGTTCTATTGTATCCTTAGAGATTATGCATGTTGTGGAGGGTAGCTTTACCTATGAGGAGGTCTCAGTGAAAATATTGGATAGGCAAGTGAAAATATTATAACAAAGATGTGGCATCCGTCAAAGTCCTCTAGAGGAATCATCAAGTTGAAAGTACCACTTGGAAAGCCGAGGTGGATATGAAGAAGCAATATCCGTACCTCTTTTGCTCTATTCAAGTCGAAGGTAACAATTTAAGTCCTCATTATGCTTTCAAGTCTTAAGTTTCAGCCTTCATGTCATTTTTTAATGCATACTTGTTCATGGTGAGAAGTTAGATTTTTTATGCATATGTTTGAAACTTTATGAAAATGATGTTTAAGTGTATTTATTACATTCATGTCGGGCTGAAGGTTTCCTAATTACTCCTCTTACGTATATTTTCTTTATAATTGGGGACGAATGTTCCCAAGGGGGAGATATTGTAACACTTCTCATGTGCTTCAAAAATGTCTTATAGTATTGTAACACCCCAAATTTTTCATGTACTAATTCTATATAAATGAATCATGTTATGGTTTGGTTAAATTAGCGTCAATTCTTGAACATGCTTGAATCTCGTTTTAACTGGCAATATGTGAGTCTAAATGCTTAAGAGGGTTGAGTGTGTATATGTGTTGGTGTTAAATTGAGAATACATTATCCCTATACTAAGTAAAAAGATTGAGGTCATTTTATGACTTAATAATCTAGTAGGTTAGTCACCTACTTTCTT